>CAUZXS010002518.1:185000-335000 GCA_963585895.1 Sepioteuthis lessoniana | reverse complement strand
ACTGTGTACTTATGCTAAACTGAACTGTTTTAAATAGAACAGATTATTTACATAAAAATGGATTTGGCGTTAAATAACCTACAAAGGTTGATGTGCCATAAAATCAAAGAAACCAAACCTAAACATCAGACACCAATGATCAGCTGTGACAAGTAGTCCACAGGCTTTTGAATAAGTGTTATTACTGAGTACAACTTGTGAAGTATTCAAACATAATTTAAAAACCAGACCTGACCAAACACAATGATATTTTTTAATTCAGCATAAAATGATCATATATCACTTGATAATCCATTGGAAAAAAATTCTGAATGCACACCAGTGTCATCAATATTACTTTTCTCTTTCTTATATTGGAAAAAAATGTCAAAATATCTGATTATTTTATGTAGGTGATATTTGGATGTGTATCTTCTTTAAGATTCCAACATTGTTCTTTGATTCTGTTTACCAAGTTGAGACTTATTAGACCACTTTTTGCCAGTAGGCTTGTGTGATTGCTAGAGTGGGTTTCAGACGGATGGATTTTGCAATAGGGGAGTTAACATTATACAACCAAGATTTCAGTTTGGCTGTTTCAGATGGTCATTTAACTTGGATTTCTTTGTGAAAATCTAGAAGAGATTATCAGGATATACTGTTATGTGATGAAGTGATGATTCACATCCATTTTGGGGATGGGTCACTTGCTTCTTCTGTTATGATGTTATTGTTGTGTGGAAGGAAAGTCAAAAACAGAACACAACAAATTGCTTTACAAGCTCAAGTTTTTATTTCTTGTTTTCTTCTCTTTTAGGAGATGGCCTGGCATGTTTTTTTCTCTTCCTCCTCTCTTTCTCTTTCTCAGAGTGTCTCCTGTTTTGCCTTGTGGGTTCATTTTTATTTTTCTGAATCGTCTTTGATATTTGACCCACAAGGGAGAACAGGCAACACACTCTGAGAAAGAGGAGGAAGAAGAGAAAGAACAAACGAACCAGCCCCTATGAGAAATCTAACACAAAAGTGACCTCTATATAAACAACAAAAAAAACTGAAAAAAACATTAAATGTTCTCTGACAAAAGCAACAAGCTGGAAACATACATGTATGTAAGAATGAAATAAATAATTCTTAAAAAAAATATATATCTCTTAGTGAACCTTTTCATTTTGAAATATTTACTTTTTTTTCTCTCTTTGGACCAAATGAAGGAAAACATATGTATACACTCATCTCCATTTGTCAAGGTTGACAATAGCAGCTATTTTACAGTCACTTCCTGAAAAAGTCATGCATGTTAATTATGAGAATAGATCATCTGTTTACTCAAACTTTTTCTTTCTATCAGTGAGGCATGCTAGTATGCAAAAGAAAAAAAAATTAAACTACTCATTTCATTAAAATTTCATGTGTGTGGCTATAAGTTCTGTATTTAACTCAACCCCTTAACTGGGTGGGAGTCACGGTGGTATTGTGGTTAATGTGGAGAACTGTGGCATTGTTGTGAATGGGTTTGAACTCCATTCATGCTGTTACATTCCCCTTTGGACTAATAACCTTGGGAAAGGCATGAACTCCCTTATCCCCACAGCTATTGGTTTAAATAGTACCTTTACTGTTCTACAAGGATGATTTTGACATTTAGTAACCTATAAAGGTTGGTATGCCATTAAAAGAAACCAAAGCAAACACTCTACTATGAGCAGGATGTGATACATGGGCAATTTTTTAAAAAGTGGGTTAAAGGTAGTTAGAATTTCTTTCTCCTAGACTTGTGGTCTAACTGTCCAATTATTTATCTATAGAGGTAAAAGAGATGGATTCATACCTTTTCTGAGGGCACTGGTGCAATTCAAAATGCAAACAGTTTGTGCAGAGTCAGAAATATACCTTATTCCAAACATTTATTTGACCCATAATTGAGACTCGGGTCAAAATAGCGCAGGGAAAATTGCCAACGGTGATGTCTTCCTACTTTCTAGAGCTTCAGATTCAATTTAGTGTCACGTCCTTATACATCATGTAAAAATACTTTGTTCCTTTTGGGGAAATTAGGAATTTCATCAAGACTGAACTCTCTTGATTTAAGAAAATTATACAGCTGTACCCAGAAACCACGTAGCTTGGTCAGCTCGGTGTAATTGACAGGCAATGACTTTTAAGGGCAGTTTGAAAGCTAGGTCCCCATTAAAGGATTGTAAAGTCAAGTGACTAAAATCTTGCAATTTAGATGTTGACTTTAAATCAGTTAGCCCAAAATCCCTGAAATTGACAGACTTTAATTTTAAACTCTGGCCCTATCAGGTAATACCATTTCAAGCCAGAGTGGACCTGGGAGCAATAGCAATGAACGGGTACTCCACATTCCCCAAAGCTCCAGCATCACTTGAACCTCACCATTATTGGGGGTGGTCTTACCCCTCTGTTGAGGTGCAGGTGGTGTATTTTTCAGACCCAGCCAACTGAGCAAAGTACGTGTTTGGGTCCAATCAGTAGGTAAAATAGAACTGTTTAAAGATTATTGGCATTAGTTAGAAATACTAGAGATCATATAACCCTTGAGCAAGCAACTCTTAAACTATACAAAAAATGTAAATATAAACATACAATATAAACAATTCCTTAACCTCTAGACATAAAATAACAACTGATGGAATGATATGCTGTTAAAATCAATCAATCTCTTTTTTTTTATTAGATGGATTTATCTTATATGGTAATAACTATTTGCCACAAATGTAAATTTTTAATTGATAAGAAAGCTTGTAAAATTGTCTAGCAGCAATCCAAGCCTTACATGACATAAGAACTTCAGCTGATCACTTGTTCCAATTTCTAATATGGCGATAATTATATTAGAAAGAGAAATGATTAAAAAAAAACATATACTAAGGTGAGTTGAAAGTTTTGCAGTATTTTGGTACATACTAGTTTGTGATATGTATATCACTTGATTGGTTGGTTGGTTATGGCATATCAACCTTTGTAGGTTATTTAACGCCAAATCCATTTTTATGAAAATAGTTCTATTTCAAATGATTCAGTTTAGGATAAGTACACAGTTTAAATGACAGTACAGTTTAATTGTGAAAAACCTTTCTATTTCAAGCTAATCAGTTTAGTCAAGTAGCACTAATTCAGCTAAGCATAAGTACAGATTTTGTTTACACGCAGTTAAATGTCAAAACAGTTCTATATTAAACAATTCAGTTTAGTGTAAGAAGAGTTTCAATGTCTAAAAATAGCTCCATTTAACAATAATTCAGTAGAGCATAAGCAAGTAGTTTAAATGTAAGTATGGTTTAATTGTCAAAAACATTTCTATTTCAAGCTATTCAGTTTAGCATAAGTATGCCATTAGTTCTATTTAACCTATACATAGGGCCCTATCAGGTGCTACTACTCCGGGCCAGAGTGGACCTGGGAGCAATGGCAATGAAGGGGTACTCTGCATTCCCCAAAGCTCCAGCATCACAGGAACCTCACCATCCGACCATTTAGTGTCATATCAGGACACTCATTGGGAAGGGGGGGGGTCATACCCCTCTGCAGAGGTGTAGTCGGTGTATTCTACAGCCCCAGCTGACTGGGCAAGTATAACACTTGAGCAAAGCAGTTCACATCATAGAAGATACCCTGCTGTGTTTGGTAGTATTGTAGTAGTTGGTCCAGTGATATTTGAATTACTTCATTCTGTGTGTGATTTGAAAGCTGTGTAGATGAATGAACGATGTTGTCTAATTTTGGAATTTATGCTTTGAGTTCAAACTGGGTTGCAATGCTGAGGGAGCGACCAAAAACATTAGTTGTGTTAAAAGTGGAGATATAGTTGATCACAGTGTACTAACCTGGAGGTTCAAGAAATTTTGCTCAGGTTGCATGCATCTTGATGGTCAAGAGGGGTCAGGGAAGCCTAAAACTGGATTCTGAGGTTGGGCTCCAAGTCCTAGAGACAAATTTGGTGGAATAACTCTCAAAGATTATCAGATGAACTCAGCATCTTATAGTGTAGTGTGGTTCATCACCTTCACGACCTCAGCAAAAATATCTGGAGCTGCAAAATTGTACCACACATAACTAAAATATTGTAAAACTTTTGACTCACCCTAGTAGTCAGTAACTAAAGTTCTTATATGATGATCAAAATATTAGAAAGAGAGAAATCATAAAAATATATTGAACAGTTTAAACTAAACAAGAATAAAAAAAAAAAGGATTCAATTATTTTTCATCCATTTTGTTTTGCTGTCTTAATTGATTTACTTAGTTTTTCATTAAAATTATTTTTTATCATTAGCCTTTGATTTCTGTTCATTCTTTCTTTTTTTCTTTTGCTCCATTATCTTTTTATTTTCTTGTCTATTTTTTCTCTTCTCTTTTTTTTTTTTTTTTTTTTTTTTGCTCTTTTTTCTTGTGTTTTTTTTTTTCTGAGCCAATGAATTAATTACAGGATAATTCTTTTTGTAATAGGCTTAAAAAACAAATAAAAATAAAGTCGTGTTTGGATGGTGTTTTGCAGTTGATAAATCCATCCCATATCTCTCACTTCATAATTTGATTGAATTGGTGGCTACAAGTGCACATTTCAACTGTTTGAAGTAATCCAAAATTAATGCTACTCACTCACACACACACACACACACACACAATAAGTTGTCTTCTTTTTACTTATTGATTATTTTAGTTTTCTTTATTTTGATTTTGTTTAGTATCCCCTCCCCACTAAAAATAACCAACTCAAAAAACAAACCCCAAACAAACATGCAAAACTTATTTTCTCTTTCCTTTTTTTCTTTTGAAAAACGGGTTTTTTAAGTACACTTGTTAATCGGCTTCAATACACACAACTACTGTTAACAAGATAAAATAGAAAAACAGAGCATAACAGACATGAAAGGTGAATTTATCAAAAAAAAAAAAAAAATGGAAATCATAGATTTTATTAATTTGTACTTTTTACTCTTTTCAGCTTTTGGTACTATTGTTTGTGGGTAGCACCAGAAGAGTCAATTTTCCCTGAGGGGACAAGAAGTGAAATCTAAGGAAAGAAATCAGATAAGATGATGAACAAGAGGAAATGTGGCAGTATGGATAGTGGATGACCAAAAAAAGTGTTGTTGGGTTGGGGAAAATCTGTCAGAAAGGAGAGGACACAAGAAAATGAGTGAAAGAGATAAAGAAAGAAAAGATAAAAGAAGATTTAAAGAAAAAGAAATAGAAAAGGTAGAAGAGTGTTAGAAAAGAAAAATGTATGTGTTGAAAGAGGAGAAAATGGGGGTGGGAACTAAAGAAAGTATGAAAAATGACAAGACTGAATGCAGAAGTAAATTTAGAATCACAAAGAAATGATGAAAGGAAGATGGTTTTTAAAAGATAAAGTAAATAAAAGAATTAAATGAAATGATGTTACTAAAAAGAAAACAAAAAAAACACCGAATTGTATAGGGAAAAGAAAGAAAAAATAGGTGATAAGAATGAGAGAAAAAATAATTTTGGAAGCTGGAAAAAAAAAAAAAAAAAACCTGGGGAAAAAAAAAATGAATATTAAATTTTAAAACATAAAAAAGGACTTTGAAGAGAGAAAATACCTTGAATAGTGTGGTGAATTTGTTCCAAGATTTTTTTTTTTCTGTACTGTTCAAAACAACACTATTCAAGTTCTAATAATGGGTTTCAATGGGCAGCCAAAACTTGAACTTTGCCATTAATTTGTTGAATTTAGTCCTGACTGTTCATAACAACACAGTTCAAGTTCTTATTGTAAAGAGTTTTATTGTACTGCAAAGCCTTTAATAATATCCTTAATTTGCTTCAAAACTTTGTTGCCACTAAAACAGGAAGATACTACAGTGAGTCAAAATTTTTGCAATATTTTGCTAACATGTAGCACAATTTGGTATCTTCAGAAGCTTTTGTCAAGGTTATGAAGGTAACGAACCTGACTGGTCAGTGAGATGCCAAGCTCACCTGCTATTTAAGTTTATTTAGGTTTATTTCCAGGAGAGATAATTCTTAACTGCCCCCTCTCACACACAAAATTCAGAAATCAAAACTGAAATATTCAAAGTGTTGCTGTAAAAAGAATTAAAATTTCAAACCAAAAATTACAAAATAAAAGGAAATGTGATTTTTTTTTGCTTAAAATAAACTATTTTTGATACTAGAAAATCTTCAATGACTTGATTAAGAATTGTACAAAAGAAAATTGGGGTAGAAAGAACATTAGATAAAACCCACAGGCTTCAGGTAACTTACAATACCTGTGGTTACTTAAGTGGTCACTATGTTCAGATCAAGGTCATTAATACTTAACTTTGTTGACCTTGTCGGAACCTGTACTTTCAGCATGGTTTGACCTCAAGTCAAATTTATTAGAGTTAGCCTTTGCCTTGGTTCAGAATGAACTGAACCATGGGATTCACTTATTAAAAATATCTTCTCCAGGTTTCTTAGTTTTTTTTCTATTGAAAAAATAGATATAAGTATCATATTGTTCTGAGATGCAAACTGTGATGATATTAGAGTTTATTAGTATTTTTTTTTTTCTTATTCATAAAGTTTTAATGAAGCAAATAAACAAATCATCATCATGTCGTGCCGCTAGCATGGATATCCCTGACCCTCTCTCGCCACTTCTCCCTATCATTCATCGCTTCTGGCAGGTCTTCAGGGCTACATCCCGTATCCTCACACAGCTGCTGTATGTGTGTTCATGCTGGTCTTCCTGCTTTTGCTTGGCCATATGCGGAGGTCCATAGCAGTACATCACTTATGAGTTCGTCCTTGCTTCTCCAGCAGTGTCCTACGTGTCTGGTTCGTCTAACTTGTATAGTTTTTGTGATGGGAGGCAGGTGGCCGTATAGTTGGTTGGTGTCTTGTGGGGTGTTGCCACCAGGACTTGCTCAATATTGCTCTCAACATTTTGTGTAATTGCCGTCTAGCTTCTTCTTCAGCCGTTTAGTTAGCGTCCAAGTAGTGCATCCATAAAGCAGTATCGATACGACCACTGCCTGGAAGAAACTGCATTTCATTTTATCAGTCAGGTCTGATTTCTATATGATCAAGAGCCTATCAATAACTGTCCATGCTTTCGTTAGTCGTGTGTCGATGTCTTTTTCGGTTGATGAGACGCTGCTTCCTAGGTAGGTGAATTTGTCAACTAATTTTAGAGAGGTTCCGTCTAGTGTGGAAATGTCACCTGTTTGATTGTAACACATATATTCAGTTTTGTGTGCATTGACTTGGAGGCCAATGCCTGCGACGGCTCGTTCTAAGCTATGCAGTAGTACTTTACCATATTCTAATATAATATCCATTTCTCCTCATTTCTTGTCTTGACTGAATATTATTTGGTTCATACAACTAATTTTGTTTTATTTCAATTTATCTTATATTTTTGTCATTATTTTAATGTTTTTCTTTATTCAGCATTTCCTTTTTATTTCTTTTTTTTTAAAATCATTTTCAAACTTATCTTATTATTCCTGGAGTTCATACCATTTTATTTTATGTTTTAGGATACACATTAGTAGATTAAAGTATGAAAAATACTAATATGTAGATTCTTATAATTCTACACTTGTGCATTTCATGTGAAAAGGTTAATGTCTGAATGAATATATGGAAAAGATTAGACAAAGAAGATAATAGAATGGAGGAAATATAAATGATCATATCTTATCTAATATCATAGAACAATAAATTATACTTTAGAATTCTGCAAATTAATTTAACTGATTAATTTATGTACACATTATATTATTCCTGTTTTAAAAAGGTTAGTCAAGTTTAAAATATAATGAAAACTATATGAATGAAAAGATTGTATCTTGAAAATATTAGAAATATTTTTCCTGAGCCTTGTCTGTTGTAAGATTAATAAATTTGGATTTTTGGTATTTTAATCTTATCAAATCATATGGATCCCATAACCTAATATGGTTTCAGCTATATGACTCTTATTTGTTTTTTTCGGTGTAGTTTATCTATCTCATCTTCTATCTTATATATTGGCCTAATGAGTTAAGTGTTCAACCATGGCCTGGGGGATCGGGAATCAATCCCAGGTTGAATCATACCAAAGACTCAAAAAATAGTACTTGATGCTGCCTTGCTTAATACTCAACATTTTAAGGTGTGGATCAAGGATAAAGTGCAGCAATCCAGGGAAAGAAGTAACACCTTCCCCTACACCTCATTGTAGTAGCTATTGAAAAGGGAGCCTTCAGGTCACCCTCAGCTATGCTCACTAATTTTTTGAACTTTATATATACACACACACACCTGTTACCAGATCAAATTAGGATAGTTGCTAATTTGTTGAACTGTGACATTAGTTTGAATTTCAGTGATGCTATTACGAACTCATACCCTTGGGAAAGGTATGAATACATCTAGAATTTTAACATTCGGAAGTCAGTGATGAATTGAAAGAAGTTTGCCTATTCGTACCGTTTTACAGCAATTGTGAACTGGGCTTCATTTTCTATGTTATTACTAATCTTGGTTCGTTTAAGAAACTTAGTTGATGCCATCCATTTATTTAGATGATTTTCATCGTTGAAGCTATTCATAGGTCTTTTTTGGCAATCAACAGAAAAGTAGCCAAAAGTTTGAACAACATCAGTGACCAACTGAAGAGGTGTTTGTGTGGTCACAGTGTTAGAAAAAATGGCAAAATTTTTTGATGGGTCCAGTATGACATCACTCAGTCATGCAAATTCTCCACCATAACCAATAAAATTGCCAGTGCAGACCGTTAGATTTTGCTTAAGCCATACTGTCACAGAGTTTTCAGACTGGCCATAACTAGCATGTTTGGCAGCTAGGAAAGAAGCTGTGGTGCCTATCTGAGAAATAGGATATATATCAACCCACAGAAGAAACCATGTAGTAAAGAGAATGAAACATAAGATGACCACATTTTGACACTTGTGACCAAAAAGCTTTGAAAGCAAACTGGTACCACACAAAAACTGGCTGTATCTCTTGGTCAGTTGCATCTGCTCACATTAATGGACCCAATCTGAATGAAAAAGAAACAAAACATTTAATGTTATACGAATAAACCTTATAAGTATTGAGATGGGAATGAAAAAATGAGTTATTTAAGCAAATTATTTTTATTATTGAAAGCAAAATAATGAAAATTAATATTGCTTCCAAAAGATTATAATCAATTTAAAAGGAAATATCTAAGAAGAAATAAAGTTTAAATTACGTTTGATCTGTGAATGAAGTAGAACAGCAGATAAATTAAGAAATAAATTTCTACAAACATATTCCCCATATGATATGAAATGAAAATATATAAGAACATAAAAAATATTGTTTACTGTAAAATGTTCAAATTCTTCAAATGTCCTCAGTATACCACAAATCATCTTATAAGTAACAGCCAGTAATATTAACTGTTCCATGGCAGATTGATTTTAATGTCAGTCCATCGAGGATTACCCTTATTGTCCTTTTACAAGGATGGTTTTGGGATTAAATAACCCACCAGGGTTGATATGCCATTAAACAAAGTAGCATAAATACTGTCAAATATGACAGCATTATTTATGCATGTCTTAGCATTTCTTCTTAAGGTCAGTATGTAACATTGTATATGAGACTTTGATCCTAGGCTATGATTCCACAATTTAAAAAAAAACAAAAAAAAAACAGTTGTTCAAAACATTTTGAGAATTGGCTCTTATCCAAATTGCCATCTACATGAGGATTGGCTGAAAAGTTCAGTCTGATCAAGATATTCATGGAATGTCACCAAATATGGTTAATTTTTCTGTATAATTTCCTTTGTGGTTCCCACACATCATTCATTTGTAGTTGCAGTTCTTGGATCCCATTAGCCAAAATATGACATATAAACTTTTTTACTCACTCTTATACATCAAGACTTGATTATATAAGCTGCTCAGCTGTGAACAGGTCTTTATTTAAATTCTTTTATATAATTCAAGTTTACTGGACATTGGCATGATGGTTAGAGTGTTCGCCAGGAGACCTGGGTTCAATCCCTGGTCGAGTCATACCAAAGACTCAAAAAATGCTACTTGATGCCTCCTTGCTTAACACTCAGCATTATAAGGTACAGATCAAGGGTAAAGTGGAGCAATCCAGGGAAAGGAGTAGCACCCTCCCCTTCACCTTGGTGCAGTAGCTTTCGAAAAGGGAGCTTTTAGGTCACCTTCGACAGTGGTCACCAACTTTACTTTTATATAGTTTAAAGATCCAGAATCGATTTTTGTTTTTATCTACACCTGCTATATGCACTCTATTTTATTTTCCTAAATTCCAATTAAAACTGTCTTCCAGAAAACAAAACATGATAGACATCAACAAAAAGCGGGTCAAATAAAGAACTGACGAGTCGCAACACTTGAACTATCTTTAAAGTATCATCCTTCAACAGTGTTTACTACATCCACCTGCTGCATCAGCATTTTACAGTAAATTATTGACATTATGCTGTTGATTACCTGAGGGAACAAGAATGAGTCCAGGTGGGAAAATGATGGCATTCCTTGACAAATAGATTGAAAATGTCAACTGATACTCAATATCATACAAATGAATGCAAATTCTGGTGGTGGTGTGGTGGATTATTTTCAAAATGTCACAGATCCTTATTTGTGTAAAATGTCTCAGGGAGATAAACTGAAGGAGAGAGGTAATGTTTATAATCCTGTTAAACAGTGGTAATAAAAAAAAACATATATCAGTTGTTTTAAAAATACAAACTAAATATCACCATCATTTATAGGTGAGGTAACATGAGAAGAATTAAAATCTCACATGAATTCTATGAGTCAATACATCATAAACTTAGTGGAAAAAAAAAGTTTTATTCATAACTAATTGGAATCCTGTCAACATCAACCCTTCTTTTTAAAACTAATCTTGTCAAAAAACATACCCTGGAGGAATAAAAAATAATTTTATGGTAAAATTTACATTGCCTTTCATATTACTAACAAAACAAATTGATGATTTTTATTCATATATATATATATATATATATATATACATAAGCAGCTTATTCCATTGGGAAAAAAATTTGTAAATATTTCTCTTAATGGTTCCGTAATCTGTGAATGAATAGGTAAAAAGTAATAAGTAATGGTTATAATAGGTGACATGTAGTACACAATATTTGATGCAAATCTATAATAATGTATTTGGCAACTCTAGGTTGCTCTTAGGTGTGGAGACAGTAGTCAAATCAAAGTTATTCAAAGAAGCAAGATTGGAAAAACATCTTAAAACTGAATGTTTTTTTATTGTACTGTGCTTATTTAAACCATTGTTTTATATGGATTAAATCTAGAAAATATAAAAAAAAGAAACTTAAGTTTTTGTGGCTTAAGGTAAGACTGGGAAGTCTTTCCTACATTTTCTGAGAAGACTAAGTCAATGAAATTATATGACAATATTTCAAATACTATACAATGAGTTTGCAAGCTCTTTGAAAAGCAGCAAATGTTGTGAACATAAACAAGTCTGTGCGCTAAGCTTGGTAAGTTTGCTAGTATTAATAATGATAAATTGCTTCGTTGAAAATTAATCACAAAATTTTGTGGTGAGAGTCCCAGTGGCATAATGGATAATGTAGTGGACTATCACATTATAGTTTGAACTCCAATCATACAACTGCATTCACTTTTGGACTATTACCCATGGGAAAGGTATGAACCCCCTTATTCTCCTATCATATATGTGTTAAATTGTACCACAACTGTTCTTCTACAAGGATGACTTTAAATAACCCATGAAGATTGATAAGCCATAAAACAAAGAAGCCAAACCAAACCTTGTTTAAATTTGATAATTTCTGCTTTGGAGGCATGGCAAAAATGACCTTAAAATCAGATTGGTATTCTTTTTATTTTTTAAATCAGACCAAAAGGATATTTTCGTTTTTAGGTGAAGCCTTATCAATCATTGGTATTGCTAATTTTGACTTGTATTTTCTTTTATTTTTTAATTTTCATTGCTTTTTATTGCAGCTTGGGTCATTATTTCTTGAATAGTGATAAACAGTGCATACTGGAGATTGAGAAAGGATGAGCTTTTTGTGAGATTCAAACTCGTATTACCTCAGAATAGCCTTTTCATCTATACCAGCTGCTTTATCAACTAATCTATGAGAGTCATTGATATTGCAGAAGTTTAAATTATACCCATTTCATTTCTAGATATCTGTGTTTCATTCATAATTGTTTTTACACACAAATTGTCATTAGCAATTTTTTTAAAGATGATGCATCGTTTATTATTATTAATTCTATAGAATTTATGGGTTTGATTCTTGCTTGGTTCTGAATAGATCTTTTATATTCACATAGCAGCTGTTTTTTGTACCCACACACACACACACACACATATATATATATATATATATATATATATATATATATATATATATATAAGTTCTAAAGAATAAATTTCATGATCAGTAATATTTTAAGAATTGAATCAAATGATATGTACTAATTTGCACTGTTATGAATATTCATGAACTATCATGTATACACATATTTACCAACCCCTCTACTTGGACAGGATATGACACAAGGTCAATTTTTAAGTGGAGTTTAACAGGTTTGAATTCAGTTTTTCTCCTCCTAGACTACTTGCCTCACCAAGACTGAAGAACTCAGTCTGCTCTACTATTTACCCATAGCTGGAGGGAGAATAATTGGTTTCATACCTTTCCCAAGGATATTAGTGCTATGTGAAATGTAATCAGTCTTGTCCAGGATTTGAACTTGTGCTGACGTGTCCATTTCCGATGACAATAACCATTACACCATGGGTACCTCCATGTATATAAGCAATCATCTAAAACAACACTAGGGAGTTTATCATTGGCTGTTGTATTACCAATAATATTACCTCACCAATTTGAAAATAGAAAGTTGCTTTTTCATATTTGGGCTGTTTAATCTTTGATAGATTAGTTCAGAAAATAAAGTCCTTCTGAAAGATAAAAACAGATGGATAATTTGCATAATATATTGAAGTGTTTAAGTCATTCACCCTCAAAAGCTCTTAAAAACCCAATCCTTACATATTGGGCTGTCTACAGTACTACAAAAAATTTAAAATAGTTCAAATAAAAGTTAATAAAAGATGGTTGCATCCTTTTTTTTATTTAAAAAACAAAACAACCTGTATATGCTATGAGTTTTAAGAGACTTGCTAAGAGTGTAAAATCAGACATTTCTATTTATTGTAAAAAGCAATGGAATTGCCATAAAATTCATATTGGAAAATCTTGTACTAAGAGGAAGGGACTGTGAATTGAACTCTGTAATTTTTTTTCTATCAATCCAATGCCTTTTCTACCAATCCAATGCTTTTTTGAATACTTAGCATGATGTAATAGCTATCATAATAGAAAATGGACATGGCTATATGAGTTCAAATCCTAGGCGAGGACAATTGCATTTCACATCATGCTAATATGCTTGACAAAGTTATGTATCTAACTATTCTTCTTTCAGCAACTGGACTAGGAGAAGGAAAACTCTGAATTCTAACCTGTTAAACTCTTCATATGGAATTGACCTCATGTTACATCCTACTCATATGTGGAGCGGTTTGATAAATACATACAAATTCCAATCATTACCCCCCAATATGAAGCCTGTCTTAGAGTTTTCCCTTGAAAGATTATTCCTTTCATGTATCAAATGAATTGAAACAAAAATAAAACTGAAGACTTCAATGTTCTACAAGCGTGCACAATTTACGATTGCTTCCTGCAGTTTCAGTAAAGACAACCGTAATGAGGCATAAAACTGTTGAAGACACTTAGGAAGAAACAAAACTGAGGGAGTTATTTTTGAATAAATACTAAGTACTTGTCTGTGCCAGATGCCTCTTCTCTGGGTGTGGAGTTTGTTGTGGAGACTAAATAAATATGGTGATAATTAAAGCAGACTTAATTAGGCACTCACAGGCAAAGATATTTAAGAAAGACACAGATGGAGAAAAGATTTTGGTTTATTATGCGATATTTCGATACAAAGCAAAAGAGAAAGTTGATATGTGAATATATGTATGTACGAGTGTGTATGTCTATAACTTTTATATATAAATATGGTTTGGTTTCTTTTGTTTAATGGTATATCAACCTTTGTAGGTTATTTATTGCCAAAATCATCCTTATAGAAGGACAGCAGTAATACCATTTGACTCATAGCTTGGTTGGGGGGGGATAAGTAGGTCCATACTTTTCCCAAGATAATTAGTCTGAAAGTTAATGAAATAGCAGGACTAGAGTTTGAAATCTCAACAATATTGCAATCTAGCATGTTAGCACTATGGCATAAAGACTCCCCAGTAAATGTGTATGTGTGATTATGTGTGTTTGACAGGTGACAGAGAGATCAGATTCTTGTGGAAGAAGATCCTCCAATGAGAGAAATAAAGAAAAGGAAATAGTATGAAATCATGCAGAGAGAGAGAGAGAGAGAGAGATATTGAAAGAAGAACACAACAGTGCATAAGTGCTTGTATGATATATATATATATATATATAAACATACATTTAAAAACAGGTGTAGAGTGAAAAGGAAAGGGCGAAAGAAAGAGAATGTGCGTGAGAATGAAGAATATTGAAAACAAAATTAAAAAGAGAATGTGCAATTGTTCATAATTATTTGTAAGATAGACACAAACACACACACACATACATATATAGGTCTTAAAAATAAGATTATATATTTAATAAAAAGCATGTCTTGCTTTGTTAAAATTTGTCTGTCCATATGTTCTGTTCAGGGTAGTATCTTTGAACTCTTTTTAGTTTTTAGAAGGTTTTGATTTATCTCTGGTGGTATAAGGTTAGCAAGCTAGATTAGCAAACCTATGTGAGTGAGTTTGTGTCTCTATGGGTGCCCCATTCATTCAGTCTTGTGCCACATCGAAGCAAAGAGCTTTGTAAATTACTAATATATATATATACACACACACACAGAGGATATACCTACTGAGAAAATCAGTGACAATGAAAGGTCTTAAAAATAAGATTATATATTTAATAAAAAGCAAAAGTTTGTCTGTCCATAAGTTCTGCTCAGGATAGTATATTTGCACTCTTTTTAGTATTTAGAATGGTTTTGATTTTTTGTAATAGAATGTTTAATATATATATATATATATATATATATATATATATATATATATATATATATATATATTTACTAATCTAATATCTACCAGTATTCACGGTACCAGAAAAAAATAAAATAAAAAAACCCTGGCCAGGAACAAGAGATAAAAGTATCTCGAATCACCGCCCAGGAGAAAAAGAAAAAAGTTTTTTGGGTAAAAAAGAAAGAAAAGGCAAACTTCGTCGGGATTAGGCTTCCTGATGATCCGTTAAAGTGAAACTTTAGTAGAAGATTTTTAACTCGTGATTTAAGTTAATTCTCTCTCTCTCTCTCTCTCTCTCTCTCTCTCTATATATATATATATATATATATATATATATATATATATGCACACACACAAGTTTGCTTAAAGACCATGTAACCTTCTTTAATGATCTTGCATTTTTTTTTTTCAAGCTTTTTTACTAGTTTCTATGTGTCAGGGTCATATTGATAGAAAAGTTGCCCAAGGTTTTGTTCCCAAGGACTTTCACTCATAGGATGATTTTTTTTTGTAGGCATCTTTTTTGTATATATTAAGTACAAATAAGTAATAATGTTTTGTTCATTTATAAAAAGTTAATTTTCTTCTATTTTAAGATAACAGGATTTTATTCTCTTTCATGAAATATGATACAACAAAAACGGATATTATTTAGCATTTTAATTACTCAACTCTGTAGCACTGAAAGTCTGTCACTAAAAATAAAATTTCAACATTGGCTCATTGGCCTAGTGGGTAGAGTGTTTGCCAATGGTCCAGGAGACCTGGGTTCAATCCCAGGTTGCGTCATACCAAAGACTTAAAAAACGGTACTTGATACTTCCTTGCTTAACACTCAGCAATATAAGGTATGTATTGAAGGTAAAGTGGAGCAATCCAGAGAAAGGAGTAGTGCCCTCTCCTACACCTCGGTGTAGTAGCTATTGAAAAGGGAGCCTTATGGCTGCCAACTTTACTTATATATATGTATATATATATTGGGTGTTTATTCATTTTTGGACAGCTTTATACTCAATACAAGAATAACATATATATATATATATATATATATATATATATATATAGTCTTATGTATGTGCTTAGTACAGTTAAACATATAATCTAGCAGCTGTGAATATTTAATGGTAGAGGTTATGAATTTGCAAAGAGAATATCAATATGTACATTTTGGGAATGGAGTAGGGGGAGAGAGATGCATTCTGAGATGAACAGATTCTTTGATTGAATATGTACACAATTGTGTGTGAATATATGAAGCACTTGCTTCAGATTGATGTTTTGTTTGTTTGAGCTGCCTTGTACCAACATCAGTTCAGTTACACAAATAGTCATATCTATTATTTGTACATATAGATATTAAACAAAAAAAACAATGAGAGGGAATTTGTTCCTCACTTGGTGCTCCATGAAAATGACTTTGTGATCATGTTGGTTTCTTAGAACTGTAATATAAATGTTGTATTGAATTTCTGTATAAAGTTGTTTATCAACAGGAATGAGAAAAAGATAGTAAGAAATTAATAAATGTCTAGTTGTGAGGCTAGTCCAGAAAGTATCCAGCCATTTAATATTAACCTCCTTTCTCACACACACACACACACACAGGCACACACACATAAACTCCTAAGGCATTAGTGCATTAATCCACTTCTCAAAGCTTATCCTAACATCCTTTTAACTTTTTGAATGAATCAGTAAAATCCGCTTTTGGGATCACCATCAACTACTTCATTGCATTCTTGTTAATCTCACCAACAGTCTTCCTTTCATTAGTGATTTTGCTGATCCAGTGAAATCCTTTTTTTAACATCTTTGATAGTGATGTAGCTTCTATAGCAAATATAATAACCCAGTTTTCTAATCTCCTCTCTTGTCCAATTTAAGAAGGGTTCTGAGTATATTACCTGTGAGACTTGCCAGGTATTTATTTCTTTTATTGAATTTCTGTTGCAGACTTGTCCTTCTGAGGTCCTCTTTTCTTTCTCTTGGTTTTATATCTGTCTGTTCGATTTTATCTGTTTCTAATAGGTTGGTGATCCACTTAAGGGAATACCATCAGCTACTTCATTGTATTCTCATTAATCTCTCCCACAGTCAGATATCTTATTGATAAGTTTACTGATCATGTGATCAACTTTGTGATGATGGTGATTGGGTTTCCTCGGCAAATATATTTTTATGGGGAGAGCTGCAAGCCCCACACCTCTTGGTTTTGAATAAAGATTTTTCTTTCTAGACTGGATTGCTTATCTCCGCCAAGAGAATCCTATCTACTCTACTATTTGCACATTGTTGGGGGAAAGAACAGAAGTATTCATGCCTTTCCCTTGAGCATTGGCACAGTAAAACACTAGCCCTTCGGTTTATTTCCTATGATGGTAACCATTACAGCATCCCAGCCCAGTCACCTGGGAGCTGTAGAATACATCAACTGCATCTCTGCAAAGGGATAAGAACCCTCCCACAATAAGTGTCCTGGATATGATATTAAACCATCTGATGGTAAAACTCCAGCATTGGAGATTTTTGGAATATGGAGTACCCAGTCATTGCCATTGCTCCCAGGTCCACTCTGACCTGGATGGGTACCAACTAATAGAGTCCTATCTAAGGGTCAAATAGAACAAACTGTGGGCAAACAAATGACTGATGTTAAATTGTGACAGTAGCCATACTTGAAACTTTTTAACTGTGCTCAAAGAGAACTCAACCTCATTTAAGAATGTTATCTACAAAATGTGTTTAGAAATAATATATATATTTATAAATAGGATTTGGCATTAAATAGCCTACAATGGTTGATATGCCATAAAATCTAACCAAACCAATTACAGCATCTGTGTTTTCTCACAGCATAGTAAGCTAGTTTGAACTTCTAGTGCCTTATGTTCTCTTTCAAAATAATACCCTTAGGAAAGGTATGAACCCTTTTATCTCTCCAGCAATAAGTTAAATAGAACCTCTGCTGTTTTTCTAGAAGGCTGGTTTTGGCATTTAATAACCAGCAGAGGTTGATATGCCATAAAACAAAGAAACCAAACCTGGCAACTTTAGTTTTGGCAAAAGTGCCAAATCTGGACAATAAAATGGAGATGACATAAGCTGAGTGATACAATGTTTTATCAAAAAATTCTCAACAAGAATAGTTTCATTTTGGGTTTTTTTTCTTAAACATTTTATCAACTTGTTATGAATGATTTTATACCAAAATTCAATTGATTTATTGATGTTTGACCCGAATTATAACTATATTTTCATTGTTCTATTGTATTTCTTTTTAATTTCACTTTGATTTGTTACTGAATATTTGATTGCACACATTTAAATCAAGTATTTATTACAATCTAATTCAAATAATTAGCACAGAGTTGTATGGTTCAAAATATTCATATCTAATATGAATACTTTATACAAAAATTATATAGGTTCAAGCAACTGTTATTTTATAATCGTCATTTGTTTGCACGTGGTTTTATGGTTCAAAGTATTCATATATAATATGAATACTTTATACAAAATTATATGGGTTCAAGCAACTGTTATTTTATAATCGTCATTTGTTTGCACATAGTTATATGATATCATATATTTCTTATCTAATGCAAATAATTTGCACAGAGTTTTATGGTTTCCAATATTATCTGATACTAGTAATCTATAAAAAAATATATTTTTCAAGTAACTGTTCCTATTTAATTGGTTATTTATTTACGCACAGTTATATTGTTTCAAGTATTCCAGTCTAACCTCTATAATTTTAAAGCAATATTATTTACTGCCAAAATTTGATTCTTTTGTAAATGTTTGATTGTAATTATAACTATATTTTCCACATTCCATTGCAATTTTCTTTTTTAATTTCATTTTTATCTACAAATATTTGATTGCATACATTCATTAGATAGCAACTATGTATGTAATTAAGTAAGTTGGCAAAATTAGTCAAGGGTAACCCAAAAACTCCCTTTTCAGGAGCTACCACACGAAAGAGAGGGCACTACTCCATTCCCTGGATTGCTCCACTTTACCCTTAATCCTTACTTTATAATGCTGACTGTTAAGCAAGGAGGCATTAAGTACCATTTTTTGAGTCTTTGGTATGATTCACCCTGGGATCAAACCAGGTTTCCTGGACCATTGGTGAACACTTTATTCATAAGGCCAATGGCCCGGTTATTCCAATCTAATACAAATAATTTGCACCCTGTTTTATGGTTTCGAATATTCTTATCCAATATTTTATACACAGTTATATGGTTTAAAGTAACTATTCTTATTTAATAAGTAGTTTGCAAAGAGTTTCATGGGTACACCAGTAATTTGTAAGTAATTATAAGGTTTCAAGTAAGTAATGAGGATAATCCATAGTAAACCATTACTGCTACAAGAAATTATTCTTAATACAAATAATTTGCACACACAGTTGTATGGTTTCAAATATTCCAATCCAATACTTTCTAGATACAGCTCAGTTGGCTTGGGCTGTAGAATGTGCTAACCGTATCTTTGCAGAGGTTTGATTTTGTTTCTTTGTTTAATGGCATATCAACCTTTGTAGGTTATTTAATACCAAAGCTATTCTCCTAGAAGAACTGTAGTGGTACGATTTAACCCATAGCTGGAAGGATAAGGGGGTTCATACCTTTCGCAAGGGTATTTCAAAAGTGATCATAATTGCGGGACTAGAGTACAAACTCACTTACTACGATTCCGCAGTCCATTGCTTTTACCATTACGCCACAAGAAGTCCCCCTCTGCTGAGGAGTAAGACCCCACCCTCCAATGAATGCCCTGTATATGACATAAAACAATTTAACGGTGAGGCACCAGTCATGCAAGAGCTTTGGGGAATTTCATTACCATCGCTTCCAGGTCCACTCTGGCTTGGAGTGGTAGCACCTGAAAGAGTCCTATCCATGTATCAAAAAGAACTGTTTGATATTTAAACTGTGCACAAATGAATGACATGCTAAAATGAATTGTTTGAAATAGAACTGTTTTGACATTTAACTGTGTATAAACAAATGACTGATGTTTAATTTAAATGTTAGTTGTACATAACAATACTTGGAACTATTTAACTTTGTTTACTTATGTTTACAAATCATATATATGTTATATATACAAATAAACCAAATTAGGCAGTAAATGATCTACAATAGTTGATATGCTATCAAATCAAATCAAACCATACCAAACTTTATATAGTTTAAAGTGGCTATTTCTCTTAAACGTTGTCCACTCAGCTGGGGCTGAAGTATACTCCGATTGCTTCACTAGCAGAGGGGTAAGACCACTTCTTGAACAAGTGTCCTTGATATGACACTAAAAAATCTGATGGTGAGGTTCCACTAATGCTGGAGCTTTGGGAAATGCAGAGTACCCCTTCATTGCCATAACTCTCAGGTCCACTCTGACCAAGAGTGGTAGCACCTGATAGGGTCCTATCTATGGGTCAAATAGAACTAAACTGTATACTTATGTCAAACTGAATTGCTTGAAATAGGACTGTTTTGACATTAATTTGTGTAAACAAAAACTGTATTTATACTAAACTGAATTGTTTGAAATAGAAGTATTTAAATAAACTGAATAGCTTGAAATAGAAATGCTTTTGATAATTAAACCTGTACTTATGTTAAACTGAATTGTTTGAAATAGAACTGTTTATTTGTATAAAAATGAATTTGCCATTAAATAACCTATAATGGTTGATATACCATAAAACTAAACCAAAGCAAATCCTCAATGATAATAAGTTGTTTGCAAAGAGTTCTATGGGTCCATGTATTCTTATCTTATACCAGTAATTTACAAGCAATTATATTGTTTCAAGTATTCCTATTGGTTTACACACTTATATTGTTTCAAGTAACTAATGATAATAATCCATGGTAAACAATTCAGCTTCAAGAAATCATTCTTAATACAAATAACTTGCACACACTTATGTTAGCAAGTATACCTATCATAAAATAATTTTCAAACTAATTTATTTGACCTATAGAAGGAACCCTAACAAGTACTACCACTCTTTGTCAAAGTGGAGCTTGGAGTAATGACAATGAAGAAATGACTCCATACTCCACATAACTCCAGAACTGGAACCTTACCACCAGTTGCAGTTTAGTATCATACTCAGGATGTAGTTTTTTTGTGGGAGGAGAAGGGGTTACCTCCCCTACTGAGGATGCAGTTTGCGTATTCTAAGCCCTGCCGACTGAGCTTGTCAGTAAGAATGGCAGATACATTTTTGTAAGGAGAGTGACAATGATAAAAAAGCCAAACTTACTAAAAGGTGAGTAATCCTGTGGGAATGTGTCCCCTCTGATTGGTTGCCAAGTTACATTGTGGGTGTGCAAATGGCTTCAGAGAAACTCAATATTTCAGGGAATTTGAACAACATGCAAAGCAGTTGTAGTACAGGCTTTTGCTGCTACCCTTTGTGAGTTTTACCATAAGTGAGCTTGTGTGATGACAGCAAAGCAACCTGATTGAAAAGGATGAAAGAAACTGTGTGTTAGAATAACTAATTCTTTTTCATGGTCAAATTCACTGAAATATTGGATTGTACATTGTACACATCAGGAGACATGTGAAATTACTTCTGATAAATATGTGTGTGCATTTGCTTGAACAATCACCGATTAGACAAAATCTTGTAATCTCTAAGTGAAATCTATAATAAAGTGATTTCAGGATTTGGATCAATTCAGCTCAGCATTAAAAGTAGATAAGATTTTGTTTGTCATCAAATAGATGTGTATCAGATTTGAAAATAAGAAAAAAAAAAAAAAATATATATATATATATATAATGGAAGTAAATAATGGAAAGGAATCTGGCAACATAGAGAAAAATGGAAAAATCAAGGTAATCCAAAAAGAAGAATTTAATGTAAAAGAAAGTCAATGTTATGACGTTTCGGTTCTAATGAACCATCATTAGGACTGGGAAAGGATTACACTCAATATTATCCTTTCGTGGTCCTGATGATGGTTCATTAGAACTGAAACATTATTACATTGCCTTTTTTTAATTAAATTTTTCTTGTTTTTCAATTTCTCTCTCTCTCTCTCTCTCTCTCTCTCTCTCATATATATATATATATATATATAGATATAATGGGAGGAGAGTATGAAAGAACAAAGAATGACAGAGGGAAAGTGAGAAATAGTAAGATTTAAAATAAAGATAAGGAAAAGAAATGTCAAAATATAGGAATAAAAGTAGAGTAAAAACCAAAACTGATGGCCAATAGGGATAGATAGTGAGAGAGAACAAGGGAATCAGTGCTTCTTGATGATGATGATGAAGAAAGGACTGAAAGAACAGGAAAAAAACTGTTTATGCATTTAACCAATCCCACGGTGAGGATTTTCAGTGGTGTAGTATAACATTGTAGTTAGTGAGTTAGAACTCCAGTCCTACTATTACATTCACTTTCAGACTAATACCCTTGGAAAACCTATTAACCCTCTTATCTCCCAAGCTATGGGTTTGGTAGCACCACTACTGCTCTACAAGGACTGCCTTGGCATTAAATAGCCCTTGAAAGTTGATATGCCATTAAACAAATAAACCAAACCAATCTTCCCATAACAGGTGGGATGTGATGCATGGTCAGCTTCTAAAAAGAATTGCTTGTTCTGAATTTGATTTTTCTTCTCTTAGACTGGTTGCCAAATCAAGGCTAAATAACCTAGTCTCCCCTTCCATTTACCTGTAGCTGGAGAGGAGGAGAACGAATTGATTCATGCCTTTTCCAAGATTATTAATATGAAATGGAGTGCAAACAATATTATTCAAGTCTTCAATGACACCACCATGAGTGCTTCCACAAAAAAAGCCAGTATAGCTGAAAAAAGGAATAAGGAATTGATAGTAACATGGGTTTGATCCTCACTTAGTCTGGCACAAAACCATGATAGATTCTAAGATAAGTATTAGATATATTTATGAAATAAAGAATGAATAAAAAAAAGCTAGTTCTTATTTGCAATCTGCACTGTTCCCAATTGTTGTATATTAACCACTTGCAATATAAAAGCTACTAAAAAAGAAAATATATTTAATAATAAATTTACCCCTTACATATTTTGTGTGTGAGCCTGAAGGTGCCCCTCATAACCAAGCATGCAAAACTGTAGTCTGTGTTGTTTACATTAGTAGAAACATAATACTTCAAATTATGAATAATACAATGGAATTTTTTTTTTTCATTAGACAAGTACAGTAAACCTCTTTGCAGCAGATTTTTCACGTTGGATTGGAAGGTAAGAAGTTAATGGTTGATAATCTTCCATCTGCAAATAATTAATAAAAAAGAGTGTTGGAAGATAAAAAAGAAGAAAACAATTTAAAGGCTGCAGTGAAAAATAGAACTTAAGAAAAAGAAAAGGAGTGTTCAAAAGTCAAGAAAAAAAATCCATAAAAATATCTGGTCATTTTAAATTGTGATGTTGTCTATCGATCAATCTATTGCATTCAGCATTTGACTTTGTAAATCTCATTCTTGTCAAGTCCCATAAAATCACAATGGAGTCAAAAAGAAATTTTAAGAAAAATTTCTGTAAATTTATAAATCAAAGAATTAAGATTGGAATGATTTTTTGATTTTTTTTTTAATTCTTTAAGTAATTTGCTTTTCTGTCTTGTTTTAACAGAAAAATTAAGTACCATTAATTGCCTTCAAATTAAAATAAAGATAATAAAACCAGAATAGATAAAGGATGAAAATTTTAATGGGAAAAGATTAGAATTATAAGAAAATTTTACTGATTATAACAATAAAAGAAGCTGATGAAATAAACAAATGTTGATAACATATTTCAAAACTATTACACCACGGGCACCTTCAGAAACTCTGATAAACACTTTTATGGTATACCCACTGACTCCAATGATTTTTTTAAAAATTTGTGGTTAAAAGTGCATATGAACAATTTGTTACCAAATGTGCCATACTAAAAGGAGTAAACAGAATGCAGGTTTGAATCCATATCATTACATTTGAAGCTTGAAATCTCTCAATTCTGTAAACTTTTGATCTCATGGAATTTATCAATCAAATGCAATGTAATCATCTTGTTGGGAAGCATAGACTGGTGAAATTTTCCATTAAGCTGATCTTTCATACATTTGTAACACATGTAAATTAAGTCTCAATGATAACCTCTCATTCATCCTTGGCAAAATCACATAGCTGTCACTGCACAATCAAATGGATGTTCAAATGTTGTCCATAAGTAGTAATTTACTTAGCTGATTTGCTTAGATGTAGCACAAGGCCATATGAATAGGGCACCTAGTGAGTCTCAAACTCACTGCTGTAGGTTTGCTAGTCTAGCTTGCTAACCATTACACCACCAGAAGCATCTCTAAGTGTTGCCATATAACATGAATTTTACCCTTCTGTCCTTAAGTTAGACTTGTTCAGGTATCAATTCCTTTTTCTATGAAGACTGGGTAAATTTCCAATGAGATTTGTGTCTCACACACTTGAAATATATAAGGGTTCTTTGATTTTTATCAGCTATGTCATTTTCCGAGGAGGAACTTTGTCAGTTAACAAAGATGATAAAGCTGAACTTTTTCAGTTTTGTACAGTGTCAAACAAATTTATGCCCAGTTGGTTGGGGCTGTAGAATACACCAACTGCA
The DNA here is from genome assembly GCA_963585895.1 of Sepioteuthis lessoniana. NCBI lineage: Eukaryota > Metazoa > Mollusca > Cephalopoda > Myopsida > Loliginidae > Sepioteuthis > Sepioteuthis lessoniana. Next base: position 310,191 of record CAUZXS010002518.1, on the reverse strand, counting down.
TCTCTGCAGAAGGGTAAGACCCCTACCAATCAGTGTCCTGGATATGACACTAAACAATCTGATGGCAAGGTTCCAGTGATGCTGAAGCTTCGGGGAATACGGAGCACCTCTTCATTGTCATCGCTCGCAGGTCCACTCAAACCTGGAGTGGTAGAACCTGATAGGGCCCTATCTATGGGTTAAATAGAACTAAACTGCATACTTATGCTAAACTGAATTGTTTGAATTAGAGCTGTTTGACTAAACTGAATAGCTTGAAATAGAAATGATTTTAACAATTAAACTGTGTACTTAAATTTAAACTGCGTGCTTATGTGAAACTAAATTGCTTGAAATGGAACTGTTTTTGACATTGAAACTCTACTTACACTAAACTGAATTGTTTAATATAGAACTGTTTTGATATTTAACTGTGTGTAAACAATATGTACTAATACTAAACTGAATTATTTTTATTAGAACTGTTTGAATAAACTGACTAGCTTGAAATAGAAATGTTCTTGACAATTAAACTGTATACTTTGAAATAGAACTATTTGCAAAAAAATGGATTTGGTGTTAAATAACCTATAATGGTAGATATGCCATAAAACCCAAACAACCAACCAAACAAATTTACCAACTCAACAATTTATTTAGGATTTGCTAGGAAGTGTAGACTAAAGAAATTTCATGATAAATTAATCTTTTACCCACTTGGAAGATTGATATGTGAAATAGATCTCAAAAATGAACAACATAGCTGATACAGCACAAATGAATGGATGCTTCTATAATGCTAAATATTGTTGTTCCTGAGTATTGTGTTGGCATGTGATTAACATAGTTTTTATTATATCTTGATCATAAATATCTAATATCTGTTTTTATAGTATGATGTTTCACTAAAAATTAATATCTTTGGTTCAGAAGAAAATAAATTTTTTATTATTAAATAAAATAGGTTTATACAAGAAAACTGGCTCATTAGCCTAGTGGGTAGAGTGTTCAACAATGGCCCAGGAGACTGGGTTTTAAGTCCAGGTTGAGTCATACCAAAGACTTAAAAAATAGTACTTGATACATCCTTGCTTAACACTCAGCATTATAAGGTATGTATCAAGGGTAAAGTGGAGCAATCCAGGGGAAGGAGTAATGCCCTCCCCTACACCTCAGTATTGTTGTTATTGAAAAGGGAGCCTTCGGGTCGCCCTCAACTACAGTCACTAACCTTACTATATACAAGAAGATTTTGTGTTTTGACAAGGGTGACTTTGGCATTAAATAACCTGTGAATGTTGATTTGTCATTAAACAAAAAAAAAGCAAACTTATTCATGAAGAAAGTTTTTGGTTTACTTTTCATCAAATTATGTGCAGCAACTTCAAAAAATGTTGACAAAGCTCTTTTCAATTTTGGAAACAACCAAAAATCTGATGGTCCCAAATTGAGTCTGAGGGGGACCACTTGGTGTAATGGCTAGTATGCTGGACTGTGACATATAGTGAATAATTTTTGTAATCCAGTCACGTTATTACATTTACTTTCGGACTCATACCTTTGGGAAAGGTATGAACTCTCTTCTCCCTACCAGCTATGGGTAAAAAAGTATCACTCCAGGTATTCTACATAGATGACTTTGGTATTAAATAATCCATGAAGACTTATATGCCATTAAACAAAGAAACTTAACAAAAAAGATTTTTCCAAATGCATGTGTTAATATTTAGGTATTGCATAGATCATCGAGAACTAAATACCAGAACGATTATCTGGTTTTCATTCTGAGAAATTTATTATTTAATCAACTGAAGTGAAATGGATATTAATTTCCAACTTGCCAAATTATCTTCAGGAAGAAATAAACCCTAAACCAAGATTAAAATATGATTTTCTTTCAATTTGATATTTTTAAGTTTAGTGATAAAACGGAAAAAGCTTTAATTTTGTTAGTATATTTGATTGCATATCAGACACTTACCATTTACACTTATCTCTATATTACAGTGTTACAATAGACTATCAAGTGTTATAGAGTATCAGTACTTAGCCTGGCTAACACTCTACCCACTGTGCCAATGAGCTGGTGGCAACTCTGAATTCACACCTTTTGTTGTTTTTAATTATGCTCCCTCATGAGAAAGTCTTTAGGAATAAATTCTGAGAACAAATTGGGAGCTGAATCAGTTTGTAAAGCAAAATATGCAAATTTGCTATTTTCGTTAAGTAAAAATTATTACCTTTATTAAGTCATGTGGTGGATTGCTTATTTAAGGAAGGAAAAAGGAGTTGTTTTATTGCCTCAATTGAAGATACAGATAATAATTCATTTTTCTTGAAATATATTAATTGGCAAATTTTTCAGAGTTTTACATACAGATCACTATATGGTTATTTACAAAGCTTAGCTTAATTTGGTTCTCGGTCACAAGTTTTGGGCACCTATTAAAAATATAACTCACTCATCATTGTCTTTGCTCGCTGACTATTATGCTACTTTGGTGCTTTTCAAAACAAAGCCTAGATTTGGTGGAAGACTCTAAGTATGGGTGGCCCAGTTGGCTTGGACTGCAGAATACACCGATTACATCTCTGCAGTATGGTAAGACTCTCTCGAGTATCCTGGATATGACACTAAATAACTCTTAATAGGGTCCTATCTATGGGTCAAATAGAACTAAACTGTGTGCTTAGGCTAAATTAAATTGTTTGAAATAGAATTGTTTATATGCATAATTTTTGTCAGGCCAGTCAACATGCTGGCTGCATCATCTACAGAGGAGTAAGATCTCCCTGTTCTACAGGTTTCAATTCAGAGTTTTCCTTCTCCTAGACTAGTTGCCTCACCAAGGCTGAAGAACCCAGTCTGTCCTACTATTTACTCATAGCTGGAGGGAGAATAACTGGACTCATCCTTTCCCAAAGGTATTAGTGCTATGTGAAATGCTATCAGTCTCGTCCAGGATTTGAACTCGTGTCGCCGTATCCATTTCCTACGACGATAACCATTATACCACGGGCACCACTCAAAATTGTAATTGAGCTGTAAAACTAGCCTGTTGACTATTACACCATGATGATGGGTCTCTGGTACCATTTATCTACTTTACAGCTCATTTTAAATTGTTTTTCAAGTTTCCAAATTATTTTAGTGCCTCTTTTAAAATGTGGATTTATATCAATAGCCGAGTGGCACAATCCCTGTAAAAAGAATTCAAAGTTCATGTACTGGCTGAGGCTTTGTATGTTCACATGGTGCTATCCTCTCTAAGAAAGGGATGAATCCACTTATTTTTGTATGGCCTGTCAACATGCCGGCTGCATCATCTACAGAGGAGTGATATCTCCCTGCGCTAAAAAAATAATCAATATCCTGGGTATGACACTAAGCTGCATCTGGTGGTGAGGCTCTTGTAATGGAGCTTTGGGAAATGTATAGTGACCCTCATTGTTATTACTTCCAGGTCGACTCTGATCCAGAATTGTAGTACCAGTTAGGGTCCTATCAGTTGTTCAAGTAGATGTTTGAAAATTAATTTGCATTTGATAGGAATACTTGAAATCATAACTATGCAAATAAAATGATTATTATTAAATAGAAATTATTACCATATCAGTGTCAATTATTAGTATTAGATAAGAATATTTGAAATGTGTTCAAATTATGTGTTTACAAATGATCATTATCACTTGAATTATATTAGTTGGTTGGTTGGTTTTTATGGCATATCAACCTTTGTAGGTTATTTAACGTCAAATCCATTTTTATGTGAATAATCAGTTCTATTTCAAACAATTCAGTTTAGCATGAGTACACAGTTTAATTGTCAAAAACATTTCTATTTCAAACTATTCAGTTTATTTAAACAGTTCTAATTCAGCTAATTTAGTTGAATGTAATGAATTATATTGGATAAAAATACATGATATCATATAGCTGTGCAAAGAAATGATTATAAAGAAAAATGCAATGAAACATTGAAAATATAGTTATGATTATAATCAAACATTTGCAAATGAAACAAATTTTGACATTAAATAATCCATAAGGAATTGATATGCCATTAAACAAACTAAACTTATTCCTGCACCCTGCTTCATCATATGTATCAACTTATCATTGTTGATGGAGAAAGGAATGGTGAGTAAGCACTTTAGCAAACCTCCTTTTCATAATTAACTCTCTTGTACGTTAAACAAAATCTATTACCTCAATTATCAGTCTTGATAAAGTTCAACAATTCATAGGTATTACTCTATTATTTTTCTTTTCAATTGTAGTATAAAGTAAAAATGTGAAGGTTATTATAAACAGATTTTCTTTGCTTTTTGCCAAATGATGTCAAGATGTGTCAATTGAGAGATTTTGGTCAAGTGCAAAGGAAGAAGTGGATTCATGCCTTAAAAAAAAGACTTATCCTGTAACTTAGTTTGGTTATGTGGGTGCTATTTATGTGTGTCTTGAGCATGAATAGCCAGTCAGAGCTCATCTCTCTCCAGGTCTTTAACTGTTTTAAATTCAGAGTTTTCCTTCTCTTAGATTAGTTGCAATACAAAAGTTGAAGAGTTCAGTCTGCCCTATTATTGATACAAAGCTGGAAGGAGAATAGTTGGATTCATAGTTTTCCCAGCGATTGTAGCACAATGAAAATGCAAACAGCCTAATTCAGGATTTGAACTGTGGTAGCCAAGTCCACTTCCTATGGCAATAAGTATAGATAGCCCAAAGTGGAATTGGATTTTTTTGTTTTGGTTCTATTTTCTGTGCTGATAGCTGATAATATCATTCAGTACTTTTAGTGATCCATGATTTAAAAAAAAAAACCACGAAAATTGACTGGAAAATCTAATCAAGAAAAATAAATATCAGTGAATAAGTTTTTAAAAAAAAATGTTTAATCTTTAAGAATTAGTAAATTGTAAAAAAAATTCTTAGTTTATTTTCATTTTCACTGAATTTTCCTTATTTTAATTTTACTTCTGCTTATTTAAATTTTTTGTTTTTTGTCATTTTCTTCCCTGTATCTCTCATTTCCTTCGATCTTTTTTTTATTTTATTTCATTTGATTTCAACTTTGGGTGTCGTTTAAGTAGCACTAATGTCAGCTGGGACAATCCCCACAAGTAGTGTGAAGGTGATAAAAATCCCGCTTAAAAACCAGACTGACAATCAGTGTGGTTGAAGCTGACAGCCGGACATGGTGAAGTGTGTCTTGATCGAGGGGGTGTGGATGGCTTGGAATCAAGAGGAGTACTATGTGTGAGGAGGGAAGATTGGAAGAAAATCTCAGGTTATAAGAGGTGGGGTTGTGGATATACTATGCATGGACAAAAGAGGACACCCACTCCACACACATCAATTCCTCCTGCAAAACAACTACAGAACCTCATTTGACAAATGATGATTTTTCTTTCCAGCTAAATTTTTCATCAAACTTTAGTGAATAACATTTAGGAGGGAATCTCCTGTTCAATGATTTGCTTGACTCTATTCTTTCTATCTTTTATTTTATTTTTTTATACACTCTCTCTTTTCTTTCTCACTCCAATTTTTTCTTCATTTTGATTTTTGAATGAAGTTTTTTTATTATTCTTTTTTTTCTTTGTTTTTAAGATTTGTGTTGATGAAAGTTCATAGGTCAGAACAAAGACACTCAGATATTGAAGTAAGAATCAACATATTTTAAATGTTAGATGAATAAAGGTGTAAAACCGAATGAATGAATTAAAAAAGAAAATGATAAAATTGCAGGTTTTCAATACGTTTTTTTAATATGGTGCCTCTAAGTGCTTCAAATCATGACTGCTAATAGCATTTTTTATAACAAATAACTAAAGGAAACAATGTTGTTGAAGATAAAAACTAAAGTCATTTTAAGACAAGTGGTAAAAACTATTGTCATCATTGGTTAATACATTTGCTTTTACTTAATGTTAAGAATTGTTTTAATAATTAATACTTGAATTAATGCAACAATTATCATCTAACTGGAAGAAAGTTGATTTCAAAATGAGTTATGTTAAATTAAACAAATAATGCTGTTATTAGCATTGCTGTAACAGTTATAAATCTGAGGAGGGATTTCCCTTTTAAGTTAAGGAAAAGGATAGAAATCTAAAATAAAACTAACCGTTAAAAAAAAAAACAATTAAATAGTAAATTTCTTCTTACCTTTTGAACACTGGTGATGCTAAATAATGACAGGCACCTGGGAGACTTGAACAAGCTCAAAAAACTTAATTCTAAAGTCACCCATTGTATTTATGTTTCAGTGGTGTATATTCGTAAAAATGTAAAGTATACATTACTTACTCTATAAAAACCATTCAGTTAAAATTTTAAAGAAATTTTATTGGTTAAATTGACCATTATATATTTCAGTATCATCATACAACACTCATGGCATAAAATTTATTGTCATAAGAAATAAACTAGGCAGCTAGAGTTCAAACCATGAACAAGACTGTTTGCATCTAACATTGGGCTAATACTCTTTGGAAAGGTATGAATCCAATGAGTAGATAATTGAGCAGACTGGCATTTTAACTTTGGTATGACAACTGGCCTCGGAGAAGGAATCCAAGCCAGTTTTACTCTGCTTAAAAATTGACCTTATGTTGCATCTTGCATGTGGTAGAGAGGATGGGTAAATAAATTCTATTAAATTTTTGTGAGATAAAGTGAGTTCATACCCATAAAGACCGGCTCCTTGGCCTAGTGGGTAGAGAGTTCGCCAATGGTCCCGTAGACCTAGGTTCAATCCCAGGTTGCATCATACCAAACACTTTAAACATGGTACTTGATACCTCCTTGCTTAACACTCAGCAATCTAAGGTACGTATCAAGGGTAGAGTGGAGCAAATCAGGGAAAGGAGTAACACCCTCCCCAACCCCTCGGTGTAGTAGCTATTGAAAAGGGAGCCTTCAGGTCACTGTCTTTACTTTTTACTTACGTATAATAAATACTCAAAACTTGTAAGCCGATAAACACCTTTTGAAAATCTGTATCTCTGATGTAATCTCTTTTCACAGTGAAATGATTTGGTACGACATTATATGGTCGGAAGTCTTCAGGGTATCATGTTTAACACACTGGACATCATAGTGAGTCCAAACTATAATCCTACTATTATGTTTACTTTCATACTAATAATCTTGAGAAAGGTATGAGCCTCTTTATCTCGTCAACTATGGGTTAAATACTGTCACTGCTGTTCTTCTGCTAGGATGAATTTGACATTAAATAAGCCACAAAAGTTGATATACCACTAAACAAAGAAACTAAACCAAACTTCTCCAGGAAAGAGCGTTCACCAATGGTCTGGGAGACCAGGGTTCCATCCCAGGTCGAGTTATACTAAAGACTCAAAAATGGTACTTGATGCCTCCTTGCTTAACACTCAGCATTATAAGCTGGGCATCAAGGGTAAAGTGGAGCAATCCAGAGAAATGAGTAACACCCTCCCCTACACCTCAGTGTAGTAGCTATTGGAAAAGGAGCCTTCGGGTCACCCTTGACTAAGGTCACCAACTTTTACTTGGATAAAGACAACAGTGATCGAGTACTGATGGTTTAGTAAAAGAAAAGTTATACTAATACAGATATTATTCTTTGAGACTTTTTGCAAGCAATAAATATTTGATTTTGATTCAGTTGAAGTGAGTTCTTATTAATGTAATTCTTAAATGATTTCATTAACCTAAATAATTTTATAATGCTATCAGAATTATTGTATTCCTTGGTATAAGGTTTGCGAATTTGTTAAATTTAGTTTTAAGTTATACTCAGTTTAATAATTTTAAACATAAAATACTCTTTATTCAATTACTAAATTGATGAAAATAATTCATTTTGTCGAAGATAAGTGTTATTTGCTTACCCTGCATATTTTTCAGGATCCACCATTGTTGATGATTTCACTTTTCCAAAAGTTTTTTTTTTTCCTTAATATTCAATGAAGACATTTATAATAAGCTGCGCTTTGTCAAATTTCTGTCAATCAAAATTCATGTTGCCCAATTGACTGGGACAGTAGGATAAACCAACTGCATGTCTGCCGAGAGGTAAGACCCCCACCAAATGAGTGTCCTGGATATGACATTAAACTATCTGATGGTGAGGTTCTAGTCCTTGAGCTTTGGGAAATGTGGTGTAGCCTTTCATAGCCATTGCTCCCAGGTCCACTCTGGCCCAGAATGGTAGCATTGGATAGGGTCCTATCTACGGGTGAAATAGAACTGTTTGGCATTTAAACTATGTGCAAACACATTACATGTCTTAAATCATTAGAAAAAGAACTGTTTGACCATTTAACTGTGTTTGAACAAATGACTAATTTAATGGTTGATGATATGTAGCAATACTTGGAACCATTAAACTGTGTACAAATGAATAAATAATGTTGAATTAAATTATTAGTGTTAAATAGCAATACTTGAAACTCTTTAACTGTGAGCCTAAATTGAATTATTGGTATTACATAATAATACAAGGAACTATTGGACTGAGTGTTAGTGAATGGTGTTGAATAGAATCATCATCATCATCATATCGTGCTGGCAGCACGGATATCCCTGACCCTCTCTCGCCACTCCTCCCTATCGTTCATCGCCCTAGGTAGGTCTTCAGGACAACACCCTGTATCCTCACATAGCTGCTGAATGTACGTTCGAGCTGGTCGTCCTGCTTTTGCGCGGCCATGTGTGGGGATCCATAAGAGTACATCTCTTATGAGTTCATCTCTGCTTCTCCAGCAATGTCCTGCATGTCTGGTTCGTCTAACTTGAATAGTTTTCGTGATAGGGGGCAGGTGGCCATACAGTTGGTGTCTTGTGGGGTGTTGCTGCCAGGACTTGTTCAGGATTGCACGCAGCATTCTTGTGTAATTGCCATCTAGTTTCTTCTCCAGCCGTTTTGTTAGCGTCCATGTAGTGCATCCATATAGCAGTATCGATGTGACCGCTGCCTGGAAGAAACTGCGTTTCATTTTATCGGTTAGGTCTGATTTCCATATAATCGATGTCCTTTTCGGTTGATTCGACGCTGCTTCCTAGGTACGTGAATTTGTCTACTAGTTTAAGTGGGATTCCTTCTAGAGTGGAGATGTCCCCCGTTTGGTTATAGCACATATATTCCGTTTTGTGTGCATTAACATGGAGGCCTATGCTTGCTGCTGCTCGTTCCAAACTATGCAGAAGTGTTTCGGCTTGGTCAGGTGTATTTGCCAGTATCACTATGTCATCGGCGTAGTCGGTGTCGGTAATTGTTGTTGCGGGGTATCTTCTGCTTCTTCTCTTCGTCAATTCGAAGCCATTCTCTTTGATTTTGTCAATCGATGTTCTAAGTACGTAGTCTAGACAAATGATAAAGAGGTACGGGGCCAGTGTGTCCCCTTGTAATACTCCTGCTACAATGTCAAAGTATTCTGTGTCTCCATCCGGTGATCGTACTTTTACTTTAGTGTTTCTATAGAGAATCGTTATTGCCGCTACGGTTTCTTTAGGTATGCCGTACGCTAGTAGGATATGTTCCATCTTTCCTCTGTGAATGGAGTCGAAAGCCTTGGTAAAGTCAACAAATATTAATGTCGCTTGTAGGTTCTTTGCCCGTACACCTTCAAGGATTCTGCGGATGGTTAATATTTGTGAGGTCGTGGATCTATTTCTTCGGAAGCCATTTTGGTTTTTTCTAAGTATGTTGTCGATTTTGGGTTGTATTCGGTTTCGTAGTAGGGCATTGTAGATTTTGGCAGCTATGGATGTAAGTGTTATGCCTCGGTAGTTTTTGGCTAATCCGAGGTCCCCCTTTTTAGGGAAGGGGAGTATGCATCCCTTCATCCATCTATCTATCGGATTTTGATTGTATACTGCGTTGCAGTGTCGGAGCAGTATGTCGTCGAATTGTCTGGTCTTCCATACTTCCGGGGGAATTTCGTCCAGCCCTGCAGCTTTCCTATTTTTAATTTTTCTGAGAACCGAGTCGAGTTCTTCTTGTGTGAACGGTCCTAGTTTAATGTCTAATTGTTTGCTAATTATTCTGGTGATTGGTTCATGCATTATTTTTGGTGGGTTTCCAAGTAAGTTTTCGAAGTGCTGTTTCCACAGTTTTATTCTTTCTTGTTGGTTTGCTGCTTTAAGTTTTGCTTTGGCTGTGTTCTTTCTTCTGCTCACTTCGTTTATTGTTTGCCAGGCTATTCTAGATTGTCTATCTTCCACCGAGTCTCTTATCTTATCTATCTGATTTTGAATGTATTCTGTCTGTTCCTTTATATATATGCCTGCTAATTGATATTGTGCCATTTTTAGTTTTAAGGCATTTGTGTTTGTTGGGTTTTTTTGATAGTTTTTGGAGGCTGTTTTCACTAGTGCACGTTTTTCTCTCACCGCTAAAGTTTCCCATGGGACTCTATATTTAGTTTTAATTTTTGTTGGAATGTATTTTGCTGCTGCCTCGAGGTGTGCATTGACGAAATTTTCGTATTCGTCGTTTGGTGTACTTTTTTCCGTCTTTTCTTGTAGTGTTTCGAATCTGTTTCTTAATTCTAATACGTATTTATCTCTGACATCTTTGTTGTTTAATAGGGCCCAGTCATAGTGTTTGGTGGTCGCTGTTCGTTTGGCGTTTTTTCGTAGGCTTAACCGTATTTTCGCCGTGACTATTCGGTGATCGGTGGACACACCCTCAAAAGAGGAGTATGCCTCGCAATTCAATGCACTATTCTTCCATTTCTTGTTCATAAGGACGTAGTCTATCTGTGCTTTAGTATTGTTTGCGTACGTGTATGTCCATAGTTTGCCCTCTCTTTTTTGGTAGTTTGTATTGAGGCATGCTAATCTATTTTCTATCATGAAATCTGTTAGATGTGGCCCATTCCTATTTGACGTGTTGTGGAGGCTGTATTTGTTTTTTCCGTTTTTCCCGATTTGGGCATTCATGTCTCCGCCAATGACTAACATGTTGTGTTTCGGGATGCTACGCACTAATGAGGATAACTCATCATAGAAGGTGACTAGTTCATTTTCTTCACTAACATTGGTGGGGCTGTAGCATGAGATGACTGTTGCTCTGGGGTTTCCGTTAAATGTAGCTGCCATCATTCTAGGTTGTATTTTCTCAACGCTATTAAGCGTTTTTAGTGCTCTAGGTCCTATAAGTAATCCTACCCCTTCTACTGCGGCGTTGACAGAGTTTTTCCATGCGGATACAGTGGCAAGCGACCAGCCATTGCCAGTTTCGTGATATTTGATATCTTCTGTGTGCGTGTATCTGTGTTCTTGTATGCATATTATGTCAATCTTATGTTCTTCGGCCGATGCGATTAGCTCTGGGAGTTGTCCTATTCTATTTTAGGTTCTTACATTAAATGTGGCTATTTGTAGTGTTTGCTTGCATTTTAGTAGTTTCGATTGTTTGAGCTCTGTAGCTGATTTTTCGAACACCGAGGCCAGGGCTCCAACCTCAGCAGTACGCGCCCCTTTTTTTACCCGCGCGAAGAGCGATGCGGTTTGTATAAGTGGTTTGAATGTGGGTCATGGTTATCTTTCGATGGCTGTTTTATTCTCTTCTATAGAAGCCACTCTTATAGAGGAGCAGCAGTAGTTCCCCGATCGAACTAGCGATCCTGAGCGTAAAGTCGTCAAACTCACGTCCAGGACCCGTTTGGGTATTGAGTTTGGTCGTCCAGGGGTTTATTCAAATACCTTTACGTATATCATGCTGCTTCCCATGTGTATGCAAAAAAAAAAAGGGGGGGGGTAATTTTACTGATAAATGGCATTACTTATAACCAATTCACTGTGACCGAGCAAATTAATAATTCTATTCAATATTAACCTTGTCAAATAGCAATAATCGAAACTATTTAACTGTGTTGAAACAATTGCTAAACTTGTGTGCAAACAGATTAATTTTAACTTATTTGAAAATGAATTTACCTATTGACTTTTCACTTACAAATCATATGTATATCCATTTAAATGTATGCAAACAAATGACTGATGTCAAATTGTTACTGTTAGGAAAAAATACTTGAAACTTTTTAACTGTGTGCAAAAAAAATGAGCTCGGGGTTGTTTACAAATGTTGTCAACAAAATGTCTGTACAAATCATAAATATTTTATTTATATATATATATATATATATATATATATATATATATAACTGGAGTAGGCTTTAAATAACATACAATGGTTGATATGTCATAAAACCAAACCTAAATTCATATTTTGTCTATTATTATTATTATTCATTCATATTTACTTCTCATATGTTTCATTGCAATGCCAGTAGGACTTAGCATATGTCAATTACATTCCAAGCTGGGAGGTTAAAAACAGATATCCTGGGTATGACACTAAACTGCATTCTGTAACTCTGAGGAATGTGGAGGCACTATTACTCCCAGTTCCACTCTGACCGGTGGTCTTTGTATCTGTTAGAGTTGTATTTATTCATCAAATAGATGTTTAAAAATCATTAGTATTAAATTGGAATATTTGATTGCATATAACTGTGTGCAAATTGTTCATATTAAGAAGTTACTTGAAGCTGTGATCGTTTACTAAGGATTATTATTATTATTACCATCAGTTGAAGCCCTATAGCTTGCTAATTATTGGTGTTAAGTAGAAATACTTGAAACAATAAATTGAGCAAAAAAATGTTTATCATTAGATTAAACCATATAGATGTGTGTAAATGATTAGTCTTGGGTTGTAATAGTTGAAACAATGCACACCTAGGGATTATATTGATATTTGAAAAGTATTTGATAATAATACTTGAACTGATATAACTGTTCAAATTATTATTCCATAGGAATTGTTACTTGAAGCTTATTAATTGTGTATACTTGAAGCTGTAATTGTTTTCAAACAATTCAAATTAGTAATCTCTTATAATTGTTTTCAAATGATTCAAATTAGTAGTCTCTTAATTGTTTTCAAACGATTCAAATTAGTAATCTCTTATAATTGTTTTCAAACGATTCAAATTAGTAGTCACCCGAAACCATAAAAGGCTAACTTTACCATTAGATAACCCAACAAGAGTTGACGTGCTGTAAAATCAAATGACATTCAAAAACAGGAGAATTATCATTGTAGTGTTTGTATAAGCACAATTTTCATATCTCATTATTTTTATCTATTGTAACTTTACAGTTACACTGAGAATTGACTTAGAATGTGCTTTATTATATAAAATTTATATTATTAATTACTAGTAATACTTGATCATATCACATATAGTTTTCTTATATTCATTCCTGTACATGAAGTATGTTGTATCAAAATGTTACATATATCAACACACATCACTTTTGATATCTGATATCACAAAAAGAGAAATGGAGGAACCTCAGGTTCATTATTAACTTAGTCTTGTTTCTGTCAGTAGCATATCTATGTAAAGATAAACTCTATCTTGAAACTTAATTTTTATGTTGACAATATGACATTCTGGTAAGCCATTATTAAATTGGTTATAAGACCTATTTTTATTTACTCTGTTATCTCCCTTGTAGATCATGGCATTACCTTGGGATTTCTTAATGTATTATTGACATAAGAAGTAGTTTCATTTTTGAGGTTTAAAAAATCTTATCTTGTTCAAATACAATTTTGCCCAACCCAGCTGGGGCTGTAGAATACACCAACTGCAACTCTACCGAGGGGTAACAACCCCACCCACCAATGAGTGTCCTAGATATGTCACTAAAAAGTCTGATGGTGAAGTTCCTGTAATGCTGGAGCTTTGGGTAATGCAGAGCACCCCTTCATTGCTCCCAGATCCACTCTGGCCCGGAATGGTAGCACCTGATAGGGCCCTATCTATGGGTTAAATAGAACTAAACAGTGCATTTATGCTGAACTGAATTGCCTGAATTAGAACTGTTTGTCTAAACTGAATAGCTTGAAATAGAAATGTTTTTGACAATGAAAATGTGTACTTAGGTAAACTGAACTGCTTGAAATGGAACTGTTTTGACATCCAAACTGCACACTTATGCTGAACTGATTTGTTTGAATTAGAAACTGTTTGACTTAATCTAGTAGCTTGAAATAGTAATGTTTTTGACATTTAAACTGTGTGCTCAAGCTAAACTCAATTGGTTTTGCAGAAAAATGGATTTGGCATTAAATGACCTACAAAGGTTGATATGCTATAAAACCCAACCAAATATAGTTTAAAACTTTTGCACAATTCTTGAAGAGGAAATCCTTATGGCATTGTGGCTAAAGTGTTCAATTGTGACATGGTGAGTTCAAACTCCAGTTGCACTTCTGCATTCACCTTTGGACGTCCTCGTGGTGTAATGGTTAAAGCGATGAACTGCGGAATCGTAGTACGCGAGTTCGTACTCCAGTCGCGCTATTACGTTCACTTTCGGGCAAATACCCTTGGGAAAGGTATGAACCCCCTTATTCTCCCTCCAGCTATGGGTAAATAGTAGGACGGACTAGGTTCTTCAGCCTTGGTGAGGCAACTAGTCTAGGAGAAGGAAAACTCTGAATTAAAACCTGTTAAACTCCGCTTAAAAATTGACCTTGTGTCATATCCTGCCCGAGCGGAGGGGTTGGTTAATAGTACCTTTGGACGAATACCCTTAGGAAAGGTATAAACCCCTTTATTCTCCCCAGCTATGGGTTAAATAGTACCACTACTGTTCTTCTCCAAGGATGGCTTTGGTGTATAATAATCCATGATTGTTGATAGGCCATTAAACAAAGAAACCAAACCAAAAATTCCTGAAAGTTTGATTGAAATCTGGCCCAAAATGGAGACTTTGCTTACAAATGGACCAACATTTTGTTAATTACAAAAATGTAAAAACTTTTCTCATCCTTACTAAACCTTACTCAGGCTGGTATACAATGTTGGTGCTTTCACTGCTGCTTAGAAAGAAAACATTGTCATATGCCAGTGAGAAGAATTTTTTTTGTTATTAATGGCATATCAACCTTTGTAGGTTATTTAATGCCAAAGCCGTCCTTGTAGAACACCCCCAGCAATACTATCTAAAACATAGCTGGGGAGAATTAGGTGGTTCAGTATCTTTCCCAAGAAATTTTTACTGATGGTAACTTTGTAGTTGGTTTATAATATAAAAAGTAGTAAAGTAAAGTTGGCGACCAGAAGGCTTCCTTTTCAATAGCTACTACACTGAGGTGTAGGGGAGGGCACAACTCCTTTTCCTGGATTGCTCCACTTTACCCTTGATATGTACCTTATATTGTTAAGTGTTAAGCAAGGAGATATCAAGTACCACTTTTAAAGTCTCAACCTGGTCTCTCGGACCATTGGCAAACACTCTACCTACTAGGCCAAATTATATAAAACTTATTAATTACATAATAGTTTTCCGGTTGAACCTTACCTAAGCTGGTGCAAAATTCTGGTACTGTCATTGCTTCTTAACTACTTTAAGTAACTTTAATGTTTTTTTCGCACCCCCACAATACTCATTAGTCTTACTATCATAATTTACATTACTTTACACAGGTTCAGTAATGATTCTAAAATTTAGCTTTAGCACATCAATAGTTGCCAATTATAAGCAGCTGGTCATTAATTATTTAAGGCTATGTTAATAGTAGAATAAGCCAGAAAGTAAGGAACAAAAGTGAATATTGATGATTCAGCAATATAATATTTTATTTAACAATCAAAAGAAAGGTGATAAGATATTGCAAGGCTTCTTTTGAAAGTGTGCCTATGTAAGGTTTATTCAGTTCAGATTTGAAAATGTGTTAATTTGGTTATTTTTTTTCCATTTACCAACACTTTCAAAGAGGTGAAAATTTGAGAAAGTTCTTGATTGATTATCATTGAAAAGCTGTCTTTCTGGGAAAAAGAGATTATAGATGCTTTAAGGAACTGTTGCAGACTATACAGATGATCTAGTGCTTCATGCAAATACACCTGCTCTTTCTGAATTTCTGCTGCATAGCTTAGAGTAAGCAGCAAAAGTCATTGGTATCTATGAGAATGCACATAAAACTGTGTTCCCGTGTTTTAAACAAGTTGAAGTCATAAAATGATAAGCCTCCGAAATTAGTTGACAAGTTCAAATCCCTTGGCAGCAATATCTCATCTATTGAAAGCAATATCAACATATGCATTCGGAAGATGTGGGTTGCTATAGACTAGTTATTTATTGCATAAAAATTTGATTTCTGTAACAAAGCAAAGTGCGAATTCTTCCAAACTGAGTCAGTACTACTGTATGGCTGCACAATTAAACTCTTGCGAAATGATTGAAGAAAGAGCTTGATGAGAACTACACAAGGATGCTGCATGCTATTTTGAACAGAGCCTGGAAGCAATTCCTTACAAAACAGCAGCTGTATGGCCACTTGGCTCGCATTTCACAAACCATCCTAGTAAGGTGGCCAAATCAGGCTGGGAATTGCTGGAAAAGTAAGGATGAACAAAGAAATGATGTTTTTCCACAGACACAGTAGTGTAAGTCAACTGGCAAAAACTTACGTCCATCTGCTCTGTGCAGACACTGGATGCCGTCTAGAGGACTTTTCAAGAGTAATGGATGATAAGTACAGATTGCACGAGAATCAAAGAAATCTATGATGTCAGTACATCTTGATATTGATGGAACTGTCCAGAGAGCCTTTAAGAGGTAAGAAATTATAAGTTCATGCATGAAAATATTTATGGTACTCACTACAAGATAGTGTTTGAATTAGTCATGTCTTTGGTTCAGAGTTCTTGGTTTTTATCTTTTTAGCACATTTGTGATTTGACTGTTTAATTGATTTGATTCTGACATAACTTTTTCAAGAAAATTATCAGGAAGACATGGTGGAATGGTTTTAGCTTATGCCAAAACATAAGGCCTGTCACTATATCTTGGTGACGATTGAGAAAGAAGGTTGAGAGGGTTGGGGGGGCCGTTTCCTTGGTTTTTTGCTTTGATATTTGACTATCCCTACTGATGTGTTTCCATAGAAATAAGGTTTTCTTTACTATACAGAAACTATCAGCACAGGAGATTTTGCTCAAAAGGTTGATAATTAAATATGTTACACTTGAGAATTGAATGGAAACTTTCTGTTGACACCATTCAATTAAAATAAAGCCCAAAGTTAAACTTAAAACAATCAAGTCTGAGCAATTCACAATTGTTTTTAAGTGTGAGTATAATGATATATATTTTGAAGAATGAATATTTAGACAGCAAGTTATTATTATGGATGATGGAACACTGTTAGTTTATTATTTCTAAATGTAATCTTTCAAGTCTTGTTATTTTTCTTGTGTTTGGATCCATGTGGTAAAGAAATTGTCCCATATCTCCTGCCCAAGCAATCTGTTAACTCAAATACTTGACCTCTGATGACAACCAAAAGTATGGTTGAAAGTGCTTGGGCAGAAGATATGGGACAATTTCTTTACCACATGGATCCCAACACAAGAAAAATAACAAGAAGACTTGAAAAATTACAACTAAAAATAATAATGTGTTCCATTGTCTTTCATAGAACTTGCCTTAATAATTATATAAGTACTGTAAATTTTAGCATTAAAGTTGATCTTGCCAATCAGTCAACGCTAAGATTTTGAGCTCAAAATTCTGTGATGGATTTATACTTTCTGTATAGGTTGAATCTCAAACGTACAGTTGGCTACTGTTAGAATATATGAAACATGCAAATCTTACACAGTAGAAATTATATTTGAATTGAATTTACAATCTATTGTGCTATCATGAAATTGCACACATAAACAGCATATTTTAGTTATCTGACTAGTTGCCTGGGTTCTGTGATCTTTTAGTGTTTACAGTCAGTGCATCTGCTGTTGGTAATGGTGTGATATAGCATTAATGTAATACTGAATTTTTATGACAATTTTATGATTTTATATCAATCTCTTTGTTAATTTGTTAAACTCATGTTTAATGAATATATTTAAGTTGGAAATATTTGTGGCCATCTGCTGGAGTTATGGTAAATAGTGTATATCTATTGTTAGGAGTACTGTTCCACTGGTTGACCACACTGTGGTGAAGGTTTGGATTTTAACCCTGCTCTAGTTTAATATGGATATTTTCTGGTTTAAAACGTTGTCTTATATGCTGCAATTTATGATGTGTGAGTAATATACATATATATAATTTGAAAAACTCAACAAACCCTCATTTGGTTACTATAAATTTATTTCAGCTTGCTACTCTATATGAGAAATCAACCTCTTCAGATAGTCATCACACAATGGAGAGAAAAAAATTATAAAAATATTCTTTCAATTAATTCTTGCTTGTTTAAAAAAATGAATAAAGAGGTGGAGAGAGCAAAAAGATATGGGCTATAAGTTGGTGTCAAATCTATATCTATCTATCTATCTATCTATCTATATATATATATATATATATGTATATATATATATATATGCTTATAAATTTTATGTATATATATATATATATATATATATATATATATATATATATATATATATATATATATATACCTATAAATTTTATATGTATATGTAATATCCAGTCTGCATCCGAAGACAGTGGGGTTTTTTTCATCATGCACATATGAACTATAATTCCACATTTGCTTTTCTGCAACCTCAAGTTGAACATCTAAAAAGTCATCTGATGAAATGGAGAGTATAATAATATTCTCTGCCAAAATAAATTTATCATGACAGCTTAACCAGGTTTGAGTTTCCTTCTAATTGTACTTATATATGTATATATTTTCTCTTAAAAAAAAAAAAAAAAAAGATTAGATGTTTTTATTTTTGAGGAAGCACTCTGTTCTTTCTACAAAAAATATGAATTTTCAAATAAATTTGGATGAGCATAGAATGTAAATAAAATCCTATTTACAATCCGTGTTCATTCAAGTTTATTTGAAAATTCATATTTTTTGTAGAAAGAACAGAGTGCTTCCTCAAAAATAAAAAAAACATCAATAGTAAAGCAATCAATAGATTTAAAAAAAAAAAAAATTTAAGTTTGAGTGGTGAAACTAATTTTCCTCTAAGAAGTTTAATCATGTTTTTTGAGATGTTATGGAAAACACCATGAGAGAGATGCAATATAAATAATGGTTAAATTAATGAATTTTATAGTAGTAATTCAAGAATAGTCTCTTGAACATTAGCAAAGAGCTGCTATTTTCTGTATACATTCTGTTTGGCAAATGCATATATTTATGGTCATACTACTTTTGTGTACTAAAATATTTAAAACTTCGTTCTTAAACTTTCCCTATGAAATATGAGATGGTATGTATTATTTTTTAAAATTTACAATGGACTTTGTTTTTGAGCAAAAGCCAATATTTAATATTGATGTCATATTTTTAGCATTGAAATGCAAATATTTTCTATGTCTTCTTTAATGAAAATAGATTTGAATAAAAAAAAAACAAATGATAAACAACCTATGGACATATATGTAAGAACCATTCGTAATTAACGAACATATGCATTCCCATATGATTGTGTAACATCAAGAAATGGTTACTGCAAACGCGTAATGACATCAACAGCTGAAAGTAAACGTGTTTTTTAAAAACCACAAACGGCACACTAAAAATGAAGATGAACGTCCAATATAATCTCTGCTCTTAGTTGATCTGGCATATATATATTTATATAATTCTTTTAAATACCCTGTCCAGTGGCAAAAGTTGCTTGGCAGCACCATGAGTGGCAGTACTGCCTTGAGCTACTGAAACTTTATCAACCCCAGTTGGTGGCTGATGAGGGCAGGGTATCGCACATGCTTTCACACGTTGTATGATGAAAAAAAAAATTACTTTGTCTATTGGGATACATTGAAAAATGTAAGAGTTGAAGTGGGATAAATGGCTAAACTGAAGTAGAGGAAGAAGAATATTTTTTCTGAAGGAATAGCGTCTTTAAAAAATAGAAGATAATAGTTTTTCATCAAGATTTTAAATTTATTAATGGATTGGACACTATCTAATTCTAAAAAACAATCTTAGAATACATTAACTGTTTATTGTCTCACTTCTAATTTGCAAAGATGCATCTTTGAATTAGAGTTGCAGCATTTTGAGATATAACAATAATACAAGAAAAAAAAATTAAGTTTCACAAGAAATATGACTAAAAAATAGTGGTGAAACTTAAAACAATGTTTATACGATGAAACTAAAAAAATTGACAAAAGTACTACTGTCACTACTCTAATTATAATTTCTAGCTGATCTCATAGAACTTCCAAGGTTTTATTAGTATATAAAAATAGTATAATACATAATTTAGTTATATACAAAAAAGGATGTAGTCCTTGTAGCATAATAGCTAAAGTGCTGAACTGCAGCCTCAAACTGAGTTCAAATTCCAGTTGTGCTATTATGTTGACTTAGAGACTAATATCCTTGGGAAACGGATGAAGCTCCTTGTTTCCCCAGCTATGGATTATATAGTATCACAGCTGCTCTTCTACAAGAATGGCTTTGGCATTAAATAGCCCATAAAGTTTGATAGCCATTAAGCAAAGAAACCAAATCAAACCTATATATAACAAAATGAATTGAATAAATTAAACTAAATTACCATATTTGATTGCATATAAGAGACACTTTTTTTTTCTAGAAATTTCTTTAAAAATTCTCCTGTGTTTTATATGCCATATTTGAGTTTAAAGTTCATGATAGTTGGCTGAAATTAGCTACCTGGCAATTCCTATTAGCTTAGACTTTAGAGTAACTTTCATCTACCTATTTTCATTATTTTAAAGGTTATTATGCTGATTAAAAGTGTTATCATTGATAATATTCGTTATATTAATTTCCTCACATTTAATATAAATTCCTTGTTTCAATAAAATGTTTTCTTGATTTTCCCTGCTGAAATTGTGGTCTGCCTTATACATACGTGTCTCTTATATGAAGTCAAATACGGTCGTGAAAATAATACTAGAGTAAGTCAAAGTAAAAAGTAAAGTTGGCAACCATAGTTGAGGGTGATTCAAAGGCTCCCTTTTCAATAGCTACTACACCAAGGTGTAGGGTAGGGTGCTACTCCTTTCCCTGGATTCCTCCACTTTATCCTTGATCCATACCTTATAATGCTGAGTGTTAAGCAAGTACCATTTTTTGAGTTTTTGGTATGACTTGACCCAGTCTTCCGGGCCATTGGCAGACACTCTAACCACTTGGCTTGCAATATTTTAGTATATATTAATTTGTGGTATTTATATTACATGACAAGAGCAATTAAATCTTGGGATGGTACCAGCTGTGATGGTAAGTATTATGGTAGTTGGTGTGCTGACTGTGTATGTGATTTGAAAGCTGCACAGAAAGTACAAAACAGTTTAATTCAGGAAATAAAGTTTAATAAGTTTAAATCAGGCCATAATGCTGTGGAAGTTGGTCACCATACAGTAACCAGATGGTCTAAGAAATTTTGCTCTGGTTGCTTGAACCTCAATGATCAGATGAGGTCTGGTGAGCTAAAACCATTGATTCCAAGGCTTTGCTCTAAGCCAAATCTGGTGAATAACACTTTTTCTTGGCATCTCAGGAGAATGTCTCTAGGAACGAGACAGTTGCCTCTTTTCAATCATTACTACATGCTTCATGCATGTGACCTTGAGTAAATAACTGATACTTGTTTATGAATGGAAAAATATGTTGAATAAACTAAAAAAAATACATACATTTTAAGTGTCAATTTGACTTGTGTACATAAGGTAAATGAAGAAATGTCTAGTATGACACGCACCAATAAGTATGAATTTATTTCAGTATATGTGTTTCATTAAAGAAGATTACTCTCTGTCGAAATGCACGAGTTTATTTATCTCTGTCTATCTATATAAATATATTTACCTATTTATCTTTAAATCACTGATTTCAAATTAAATTTACTATTATAAAACATTTATTGGAAATATTCAATTTGTGCACAATGTTAAATTTATTCAAACTGTGGATAAATACCATATTTATATATATGTATATACACATATTTTATTTCTATATAAGTATATATAAACTTACTCACATTACACACTCATACACACACACACACACACACAGATCAGAGGAGGTCTGGTGAACTAAAACCATTGATTCCAAGCCTTCGCTCTAAGCCATGGAGGCAAATCAGGTGAAAAACACTCCTTCTTGGCATCTCACAGTCCAGTATGGTTTGCGACCTTCTGAACCATGGCAAAAGCATTCAGAGCTGCCAAATTGTGTGTCATATTACCAAAATATTGCAAAAACTTTTGAGTCAATTACATTATTTAGTCATATACAACAAAATGAAGTGTGAAGTGGACCAATAGCTCAGTGTGGGAGTTTTGGCTTTGCATTCAGTGGTCGCTGCTTCAATCTCCAGTGAATTGCTTTAAATAGAACTGTTTTGATATTCAAACTGCATACTTATGCTAGACTGAATTGTTTGAAATGGAACTGTTTTTGACATTGAAACTGTACTTACAATAAACTAGGTTGTTTAAAATAGAAGTGTTTTGACATTTAACTGTGAGTAAACTTATATGAAACTGAACTGGTTGAATTAGAACTGTTCAACTAAACTGAATTGCTTGAAATAGAAAAGTTTTTGACAATTAAACTGTGTACTCATGCTAAACTGTTTGAAATAGGACTGATTATTTGTAAAAAAATGGATTTGCGTTAAATAACCTATAAAGGTTAATATGCCATAAAAACCAACCAGCCAAACAACAAAATGAATTGAATAAATTAAGAAGATAAACTCAGCTGTGGAAGATAATATTGTACTCATTTAAAACTTCATTATAAACAATATTTTTTCGATTTCAGTTCAGTTAATTCAGTCAGTGGTATATCAACCTTTGTGGATTATTTAATGCAAAAGAACAGTAATGGCACTATCAAACTCATAGCTGGGAGGATAAGGAGGTACATAGCTTTCCCAAGGGTATTAATCTAAAAATGAACATAATAGTGTGACTAGAGTTTGAACTTGCTATGATGTCCCAGTTCAGCATATTAGCAACTTCCCTCCTAATATTTTTCATTAAGAATTTAGTATCCTGACTTTTTCAATGTTAGATTACGCAACTTATAGTTTAACATTAAAAATCTTGTAAAATGATTTTTCAGTTTAAACAGTAGAAAATCTTGAGGATTTTTTCAAGTCATTGATATTTATAAACTGTCACTGCATTTCACTATCTTTTAACATCATCAATATAAGGGGGTGTCCTCGTAGTGTAATGGTTACAGCGATGGACTGCGGAATCGTAGTTCGCAAGTTTGTACTCCAGTCGTGCTACTACGTTCACTTTCGGGCAAATACCCTTGGGAAAGGTATGAACCCCCTTATCCTCCCAGCTATGGGTTAAATAGTACCACTACTGTTCTTCTAGGAGAATGGCTTTGGCATTAAATAACCTAAAAAGAGTTGATATGCCATTAAACAAAGAAACCAATCATCAATATAAAATCTGGTCATGAAAATTTGATGGATACATGATTGCCTTTTAAATACAATTACATTTTATAGAATAAAAGGAAATAAAGCAGTTACTTGTAACAATTCCAGTACTGCTACGATATTTTAGCTAAAGAGAAAAAAAAGTATGATAAAGTATGTTTTGCTGGGACAAATATAGTTGTGAAGTTATATCAGGTAGAACTAGTGTGCTAAGAATTATTTTTGTAGTCAGTTTCACCTACTGACCCATGCTGTAATAGTACGAATAGAAGGCAGGTTTAATCTATTCATCATTATTTATCTTAGCAGGACTCATACCAAATCCTGAGGCATAATTAGATAGGTAGTTGCATTAGTATAGATTGTTAATAGTACTTTAATCATCTTTCAACACACAAATAGTTACATACACTATGCACACACACACACCTGATGTCATATTTTCTGTTACTGTCTGCCCTCTACATTTGTGGGAGTTTGCTCACTTGTATCTATAATTTTCAAAAGGCTGTGGATCTTAACACAAGCCTGCACACAATTATATAAATGACCATCAGTTTCCCATGCTGGCGGTCTCCCTATTTCACAACATTGATGTTATCTAAACAACTTGGTATCAGTGTCTCTGCAATAGTTGCCAAAATAAAGTTGAACTCTGTATTTACCGACTGTTACTGCATCATCCTGATGTTCGATTTTGTTTGGTTTGGTTTTATGGCATATCAAGCACTGTAGGTTATTTTATGCCAAATCTATTTGTATACATATAAACAGTTCTATCTCAAACAATTGTTTAGCATAAGTACACAGTTAAATGTTAAAAACAGTTTTATTTCAAACAGTTCAGTTTAGCAAAAGTACACAGTCTAGTTCTATTTGACCCACTGATAGGACCCTATCAGGTCCTACCACTCTCAGCCAGAGTGGACCTAGGAGCAATGGCAATAAATGGGTACTACGTATTCCGGGAGCCTCATCATCAGATTGTTTAGTGTCATATCCTGAATACTTGTGGGGGGGAGTCTTACCCCTCTGCAGAGATGCAGTTGGGATTTTCTATAGCTCTAGCTAACAGGGCTATATGATGTTTGGTTAAGAAAATATGTGTGTTTACTTTTAAAGCATAATTAAATCTTACAGAATTGAAAATTAGAAAAAAAAACAGTTGTTAAAATTTCAATACTATTTTAGAGAAGGCAAGAAGGTGTGGTAAAGTAGTTGAAACCAAATCCAGACTGATTTAGGGACTCCAGCTCCTTTTAAACTTCTTGACACTTTTTTTCTTACAGTTTAGGAGTTAGGGGTCCAAGATGCCAGTGAAAGTATAAAATCTATAAACATCTTCAACCTTTTCAAATGTTAATTTTTACTCCTATTGGCTGTATTTATAAATAAAAAAAATAAGTGTCAACAATTTAGTCTAAGAAAGTGAGACAAAAATCTTGTGAAAGATAATATAGTATTATATATTAAAGTATTAAAAATTACAGCATCAACAATGTAGTCAAAGAAAATGAGACAAAAAAATTGTGAGAGAGATAATATAGGATTATATATGACAGGGTGTTTCATGTTTTTGAAGCAAAATGATTGGACACAAATCAAGGACAACAAATAATAGAGTTGTGGAAATTGCATTTATTAAGTGTTATATATCATACCTATGAACATTAATGGGTATGTCCCATTTCTCATAAATACATTGGACATTATTGTGAGGGGGTTCAATATGCTGATTAAGAAGTACACCACAAGCAGTGGTTTACCTACTTCACGCCACTGGCAAGTATTTTATTTTGTTAATGTTATAAAGGTTTCCATTTCATTTCCAACCTCTGTTTTGGCCATTTCTCATTCAGTAATCTTTTGTTAGGTTACAACAAAAAGGTAAAAGGATAACATTTTAAGATCTGCAATCATTTCATCTCAAAAAATCTCAAGAGGAGCTCTATGTTTTATGCTCCAGATGTCTGCTATTCAATAGAAGGCACTGTTGAATGATAACATGAGCACAGTCCTCTTGGGTGACCTCTTGAATCTTCTCAGTGATGACTGCCTTTAATGCAGCAATGGTGTGAGGGTTGCCCTAATAGATATTGTCTTTGATGAACCCCCAGAGAAAGAAATCTGAGCAGTTCAGGTTAGGTGAGTGAGGTTCCCATTCTATTTCAACTTTGTGTTTGTTGAAACACTCCCTAAACTTATTCCCAGAGCCATGCCATGGTAACAAAGCAGTGTGAAGAGCACCATCCTGCTGGAAGAACTGTTCATCCTTATCAATGTCCTTCAAGCTCTCCTCAGAAGTGCTTAAACACTGCTCTTTTGTCACTGTTTTGGAATTTAGAAGGTATCCTAAGGGTTCTCTCTTACCCAAAACACCCAGTTATGGGAGTAAATATGACCATTCAAGAAGCGAGCTTCATCTAAAATCCAGACATCATTCAAGAGTTTTGTGTCATGGATCTTTTACAAAAACTACTGGTAAATGTCTATTCTCCTTTCCATATCATCATGAGTCAATTGGGGATTAATCTGGAACCGATAGGGATAAAATTTGAGATTCTTAATCAGGATCCACTGATCAGAAGATACAGAGATTCCAAGTACTTGGCTCCTCTTTCACAAAGATCTACAGAGACTCTGACTGATTGAGTTTGAACCCTGGTGACATTTTTGGTGTTTGGATAGTTATCAAAGGCCCAGATGGTGGGACCCATTGCTTTATGATCTTCCCAAGCTCCATTAGCTTCAGTGTTCTTGACCAACTTGAAAATCTGACTCCTGTTTGGAAATGCGTTAAGATCTTTTACTCCATTCTCCAAGGCATGATTTTGCTATATTTGGTTAAATATGTCAAAATGTTATATTTCTCCAGCAATAATCTGAAAAGTGAAAGTGAATAAAGTCAACAGGGTAGATCTGAGAGGCTGCTGCTTTGTTTCAACAATTGTGAAATGCCCAGAATATGCATGTACAGCACATATTTATAATCATAAATGATGGACTTGATAAATCATAAATATGTAAAAAAAAAATATATGTATTTTATTCATTTATCACTTTTACTTTATCAAGTAGATGTACATTGAATGTGATTTTCTAGTGTCGGCTACAAAATAAAACAAATTCCCATTTAATTATCGATGGCAAACTCACAAATAATCAAATCCACCAAAGTTCAGGTTTGATGGTTGCAGTGTTTAATAATCTCGTAACTTTTGATACCATAAATATGGAAGCCAAAAATTGTTATTTTGGTATATTTCCCCTTAGAAAATGTTATTTGACTTTTATGATGCAAATTATTATCTGCCTTTAGAAGCTGAAGATAACTGACAGTTTTATGCTTTAAAAATGATTTATTACCATAAATCCATCTTAATTGTGAAATCTTTCCATTTTTCTTTTGTTTTATCATAAATTTGTCAGAACAATTCGCTGTGCTGCTGAATCCATTTTAATTGAGAGTTGCCTGGGGAAAGTTTATTTGTCATTAAATTCAGCATTTGAAATCTCATCTTTTGTTTCAAACTTACATTGCCAGTACCAAGGCTATACAACTCTAAGTGTTGTAAGCAAAAAAAAAAAAAAATCTGCTGTGACAGCTAATTCCAAACTTGGAAGAAGAAAAAGAAAAGTGTAAAAACTGGAGCAGAATCATTATTATTCCAACTAGCTGAAAACCCACTCTGTTCTTGGAACTTAAAAAAAAAATGACCAAAAACAAAACTACACAGTTTAGAACCTTTTTACTTTTCCTTTTTTTTTTTTTGTTGAAAACTTTTGCATACTTGATATATTGAAATTGCAATAATGTAAAATGTTAAATGTTATGTAATTAAATATAGTTGGTTTGCTGGGTTTTATGGCATATCAACCGTTGTTAGTTATTTCATGCCAAATTCATTTTATACGAATTATCAAACAATTCAGTTGAGCATGAGTACACATTTTAATTGTCAAAAACATTTTTATTTCAAGCTATTCAGTTTAGTCAAACAATTTTAATTCAAAAAATTCAGTTTAGCATAAGTACAGTTTCAATGTCAAAAACAATTCTATTTAAAGCTGTTTATTGCCCAGTCGGCTGAGGCTGTAGAATACACCAACTGCTTCTCTGCATAGGGGTAAGACCCCCCCCATCAGTGTCCTGGATATGACACAAAACAATCTGATGGTGAGGTTCCAGTAATGCTGGAGCTTTGGAGAATGGGGAGTACCCCTTCATTACCATCGCTTCCAGGTCCACTCTGGCCCCAGAGTGGTAGCACCTGATAAGGGTCCTATCTATGGGTTAAATAGAACTAAACCATACTTCTTTCACTATACTGATTTTTGCATTTAAACTGCATATTTATGCTAAACTGAATTGTTTAAAATAGAACTGTTTTGACATGGGAACTGCATACTAGTGCTGAACTGAATAGCTCGAAATAGAACCGTTTTGATGTCTAAACTTTGTACTTATGCTGAACTGAATTATCTGAAATAAAACTGTTTGACATTTAACTCTGTGTATTGCGCAGTCAGCTGGGGCTGTGGAATACACTGACTGCACCTCTGCAGAGGGGTAAGACCCCCCCTAACGAGTGTCCTTGATATGACACTAAACAATCTGATGGTGAGGTTCCAGCAGTACTGGAGCTTTGGGGAATGCGGAATACCCCTTCATTGCCATTGCTCCCAGGTCCACTCTGGCCCGGAGTGGTAGCACCTGATAGGGCCCTATCTATGGGTTAAATAGAACTAACAGCATTCTTATGCTAAACTGAATTGTTTGAAATAGAAATGTTTTTGACAATTAAGCCGTGCTTACATTTGGACGGCATGCTATTCTTGACTGAATTGTTTGAAATAGAACTGTTTTTCGACTTTAAAATTGTATTTACACTTAACTGGACTGTTACATGTAACTTCTTGAATAGTTTGAAATGAATGTTTATGACAATTAAACTGTGTACTAATGCTAAACTGAATTGTTTTAAATAGAACTGATTATTTACATAAAAATGGATTTGGCGTTAAATAACCTACAAAGGTTGATATGCCATAAAAACCAACAAACCAAACCTTAAGGCTGTTTAGTTTAGCATAGGTAAACAGTTCTGTTTAACCCATAGATAGGGCCCAATCAGAGTGGACTTGAGAGTGATGGCAATGAAGGGGTACTTTGCATTCCCCAAAGCTCCTGCATTACTGGAACCTTACCATCAGATAGCTTAGTGTCGTTATCAGGACACTCGTTGGGGCGGGGTCTTACCCTTCTGCAGAGAAGCAGTTGGTATATTCTGCAGCCCCAGCTGTCTGGGCAATAAATATTGTTGTTCATTATAATTGTTGTAGTATTTCAGCAAGAGAGCATGGTTGAGTATGTTTGGATAGAACAGGTATTGCAGTGAAGTTATAAGTGAGAGAGCTGGTAGGCTGGGAATTAATTTTATATCTGAATTTGACTAATTTAGTAAATGCATACATGTATACGAGGCTCACTTAGTGTAAGAATTATTGTCATTGAAAATGGACTTGGCAACACAAGCCCAAATACTGGACGAGGTTGTTTATGCATTACTTTATGCTCATAGCCTTGAAAAAGTATGAATCGGTCTTTTTACCCTATCACCTATGAGTATATAGTAGAGAAGACCGGGCTTTCTAGCCTTGGTACAGCAACTATTCTAGCTGAAAGAAAATCTTTGAATAAAAACTAGTTGTACTTAACCTAAACATTGACTTTGCATCACATCCCACCCATGGTAGATGAGTCGGGTAAATAGAAACTCATTAGTAACAGACTATTTGCAAAACTTGATAATAATTACACCATCTGCGCGGTAGCTGTTCTTGGGGTTTTTCTTTTCTTTTTTTAAAAGCTACATTATTTCTAAAAATCTATTCATTTTAATAATGTATTTATTTCAAATAACCTACTTAATCAATAATTAAATAAGCCTGTTATTATTTTCAAACTCACTTATAACTAAAATGTAATACAAATGATAGTTACAAAAATCAAATCATTAAGATTTTTTAATTTGATATCAAATATATTAAACATAAAAAGAAATTATCAATAATTTATACTTATTTATAACCTTCAATCTTGTAAACCTTTAAAACCATCAAGTGAGGCCTCTTGCAACTTTGTCAAAAGACCAAATAAAATTACAAATTTTCACTTTAGAACCTGATATTCTTTTTAAAAGAAAATACATATTACTTGAAATAAAGGGAAAATATCAATTAGATTTGGACTAAGTAATTCAGCCTAATTGGCTAAGGCTGTAAAATACACCGACTGCATATCTGCAGAGGGTTAAAACCTGCCCCCCAACAAGTGTCCAAGATATGACATTAAACAATCTGATGACAAGAAAACAAAAAGAAAAAAAAATAAACATAGTATGAAAAATGGTTCTTTAGCCTTGATATGGCAACCAGTCTAGGAGAAGCAAAATTTCTCAATACAAACTAGCTGTATCTCACTCTGCAAACAAAACTTGATAATGATTACACCATATGATATACCTTTAAAAAATTAAGCATAACTTGCATATGGTAATAGGCTACAAGTGTAAGACATCTTCTTAGAATCAAACTCATTCAGTTATCTCCCCTTGGTAACTATTGCTTGTATTACAAATGTAAATACAGCATGAATTTTTTAGCCTTGATTTGCAAGTAACCAAGAAAAATGTCATTAGAAAAAAAAGATCATAACTTAGGTTTCTGGCTTAGAAATTTTTATTTTTATGCCAACTTCATATGGTTAAAAAAAAGTTGGATAAAAGCCTTATTGAAATTAATACTGATATTATTTCAACCTCTTTGTACAGATTTAAGGTCAAATCAAACTGAAGGCACCAGTTCTCATTTGGCCAATGGAGTTAAGTAGCATCAAATCTGTACATAATTTCAAAAGGTGATACTTCAGAAGAACATCAGGTACTTTAGATAACCAGCGGTCTCGTGCCAGACAATAAAAGGAAAAAAAACAGTGTATGCACTTTGGATTGTAACTGTTATAAAATTTTCAAAATTTGAATTATGTAAACTTTTCCAGACTGATTTTACAAAGTATGTTAAAATGTGCAGGAATTAATTTATACCAGTTAAACATTACTGGCTATTTGTTGCTAGAAAGGATTATCATTTACTACTCACCAGGTTCCAACTTTAGAGTTGCTGTATCTATTAATACAACATAGTAGAGGGTGAACTGAAGGCTCCCTTTTCAATAGCTACAACAATGAGGTGTATCCTTACCTTATAATGCTGAGTGTTAAGCAAAGCGGCATCAAGTACCTTTTTTTGAATCTTTGGTAAGACTCAACCTGGGATTGAACCCTGGTCTCCCAGACTATTGGCAAACACTCTACTCATTAGGCCAATATCTAATCATACACAAACACTGAATATACAGAAAGATGACATAAATTCATTGGAACATTTAAGATGTTTAATAAATACATATGATAAAACATACCAAATGTTTCAACAATAAGCAAAGTGACTCAGACAGATAAATTGCATACATTACAGCATGAAGAAGAGATTCAGGAAAGGTGAAAATGTCTTGTCTTCACTCGTTTTCATCATGAGGTGAAATAAGGCTCCTCACTAGAACTGAAGACTAAGGTCGCTTTTCTGTTAAACGAGTAGAAATGAAATATAAATGTGAGGACTAATAATAGGAGTCTTATCAATTCCAAGAATGGGGTCCAAAAGAAAAAGTTTTTAGGGCCTAAATTCACATGTGACAAATGGACACATGATATGGGAAGCCGCACCAATAATCCAAAGGAAGACAAATATTTTGTCTCTCTACAAAAGTATCAAAACTGAAGATACATTTACAAAGACAGAATGAACAATGAATAAAATGTTTTCTTCAAAATACTATCCTTGCCATTTAAAACTCTAATTCTACTTAGTTGCCTATTAGATGAACTATTCCTCTTTTAATTCAACCATGCTTTCTTTTAATAACCTTACCCTTGATATGAATTCATGACTTATAAAATAAGAAAGAAGTCAACATTGAAAAAGATTTTGGTGAGTATGGAGGATGTTCCACTTATACAATCCTGTGTTTTGCTAAAAACTTTTAACTAACTCAAATTTTCATTTTAAACCTATTTGTAATAAATTCATAGAGAATATATGTATTTACCAACTCCTCTGTATAAACAAGATGTGACACAAGGTAAATTTCTAAGCTGAGTTTAACAGGTTTAAATTCAGTTTTCCTTCTCTTAAACTGATTGTCATACCAAGGTTAAAAAGCCAGTCTTCCCTACTATTTACCCATAGCTAGAGGAAGAATTATCAGATTTATACTTTTCCTCAAGGGCATTAGCACTATATGAAATGCCAACAGCCTCATCCAGGATTTGAACCTAAGTTGAAAAGTCGATTTGCCATGATGATAACCATTAGACCACAAGTGCCTCTAATTTATATAGCATGTACCACTCTGACTTCATGGTACTATTAGAATCAATTGTAGACAAAGAGTTTTTAGCTAGCCAGGTCTGACTAGTTTATGTTTAGTTATGTTTGGTTCAATGGCATATCAACCTTAATTATACTAAAACCTTCCTTGTAGAAGAACAGTGGTGTACTATTTAACCCTTAGCTGGTGAAATAATGGGGTGCATACCTCTTTTTTGGGTATTAGTCTAAAAGTGAACTTATTAGCATGATTAGAGTTTGAACTTGCTTACTATGATGTTGTTGTCCAGTACTTTAGCCACTACACCACAGGGACTCTCCCCAGTTTATCTGTCAACAGGTGAATATGTAAAAGTAAATCTTATTAGAATTCAACAAATTTCCATATATACATATACAGCTCAGGCACTGAAATTTTTGCATGATTTTGTCCATACTTCATGAATAGAATGAAAATAAATGTTAGGAATCAATGGTGACTTAAACTTTTAATATTAAAGAGATAAATTAACTTCATTTTGATACTAGTTTCATTATTTTACCTGTTGTAAGTCTTGTATTATAGGATTGGAGACCTAATTCATCAATCAATCCTCATAATTGTCTGATATTGGTAAGGTATCCATATTAGCTTTGTGCTAGTCTGAGTAAATATCTACAGTCCTATTTATGGTTAAAAGATATTTTGATCCTTGATGACAGATTCATTACGCATACATTTACAATGTGAAAACCTACAGGTGTTTGTGATCTCTTAGGAAGCCCAAAATTTTAAGTTTATTCTTCTATGTAAAGATGTGAATTTTTACAACAATGGAGGTCATTCGTTCAATCAAAAATCTTGAGACATTATTCTCAACAACTCAGTAAATCTATTCTCCTTTTGGTAATCAAGAACTTAAGCATCAGCTTTATAAAACTACCGTTAATATATAACTGTTTATAACTAATGTTGTTGACTTATGAATTTTGACTTGTTTTTCTTTTTATCTTTCAATTTTTTGTGTGCTTTTTATTGTAACATACCTGGGTTGTCTTTCTAAAATACTGGTGAACTGTATGGATTAAAAATGATAAAGTATAATAAGCACTGAAACCAATTCCCATCCTCTTCATAGATTGGAAAAGCCTGGTTGAATGGAGGAGCTGCTGTACAAACTGAACTCGGGTTTTTGTTTTTTTGATTTTTGTTTTAGCTGGTAGGCTCTCTGGCCTTCTATTTGTGTTTGTCATATTAATCTTTAAAATTTTTTTCTTTCAGTTTCTTTTTCCTTCAAACTGAATCTGAAGATTGGTGAAAGAAAAAAATTGATGATACTAAATGTGAAACATATTTGATGACGTTCAGAGAACCAAGTCAAAACTGTGTCAGAAGGTAAGGACAATTTTCTGACCTTGTTGGTTAAAGGATCATCAATATTGCTAACTCACTCCACTGATAGATTCTATTCAGTTATTTTTAAATCTCCAATTTATAACTGTTTCCCAAACTTACACTTCTAGTCACTCACTCTTTTGCATGTGTTCTCAGATTATTATTCATGTTTTTATCTAATTAAATTAACATTATAAAATTAAAACCATTCATGATTTTCAGTTTTGTGCATGTTGCAATTGTGTTATTATTAAAATGTGTTTTTCTCAGACAAGAGACAAAATTAAAAGTTAGCGATTCTTATTAAAATTGTTTTGATGGAATATGGTTTTGTCTTTTATTTATTTCAATGACTTTTGTTTTGCATTTCATACTCCTAACAACATGTTATATCTTGTATTGAAATGCTTGATGGTAGAGTGGATATTTAGTCAAGTCCACAATCTCCAAGAACCAATATTAGCATTTGTATATCTGCAATATAAAAGCATTGAATAAAACAGAAAGAAAGACAAAATTAACTCAATTACACATACAAGACATTTAACCGTTTTTTTTTATACATAAGTATATAAAGTAGTATTAGTTTGATATAAACTAATACAAATAGTATCAAAGAAAGAATACCCAAATGTGTTCCAAAGTAGAATTATATACTCATTGTTCCATGAATAAGCAATTGGTAGAAGATATACAAAACAGAAAAATTATTATTGTACATAATATAGCCACATAGCTTTGCCATTCCGTAGCCAGGACAATGTCTCTACTGTTGAAAGAACAAAGGCTAAAAGATTGAAAAGGGGGTTCTGAGAATGTCATGTGACAACCTTACTGGATTCCTAATGGACATGCCAATTATTAAAGTGAGATATTTATTGGATTTCTTTGTTAGAATTATTTTTATGTTAAACTATAAACTAGCCTTGATTTTCTTTTCTTTTTTTTACTATGATAAACCAATTTTATAAAACCTTGGTTTTTATATTAATCTATTTGTATATTTTCTTAAATCCTATTAGATATTTTTATTTCTAAGTTCAAATATAAATATGAATGTCAATGAGTACACAATATATCATTTCCTTCATTATAAAATCAAATGAGCTGACTTGTGGTTACATTCCTAGATTATAGTTACAGTGTAGAATTTCTACTACTAAATGATATGAATATTTCAATTTGGTTTGTATAGTTAAAATTAACATATTCAAAAAGCATGTTTGGATACAAGTATCAACTGAGTGTTGATGAGGAACCTCCCAAGAAGTTCTGAATGTGGTTTGAAGCTTGTTAAAACTTTTAAATGTAAGGATCCATGGACTTGTGAAAGTTTTTCAGTGATAATGATGGTTTTTTTTAACAACCTTAATTTTAAAACACAATTAGTATCAACTGATTATCCACTTCAGGGTATTTTTTTTTTTCAAGAGACAAGTCACTTTTCATAAAATGCTTGAATCAGTTTTGGAATATGACATAAAACTACCCAACAAGGTTTGGCATTCTGTAAAACTATGATACTTTATGTACCAAAATCAGAAACTTTTTATTGTATACATATATTTCTTTTTTATTATTTAGGGTGAAGATTTTGTTATAAATATAGAAGTTTAAAATGTGGAAATGGTTGTGACTGTAATCTCATTTTCATTCTTGAAAATAAAAATGGGTGATAATTTTTATGCCAGAAAAATAAATTTGTTTCTCTTGGATTCAAAATGGATTCTTTTGTTGTAGTATCCTTTGATTTTTATTTCATAGTATTTTTGTTGTTGTTTTATTAGATTTACTTCCATTCTTTCCCCACCCCCACAATTTATATTTTATGCATTCTGAAACATTTTTTATTTCAAACTCTTTTCTCCTCTCTCTTTCTTTATGTTCATTTTTTTTTTTTTGTTGTTTGCTTAAATCATTGGATTGAAGATACAATAGAGAGAAAGAACTTTGAACAGAGAAGACTTCCTGACTGAGTTGAAATATGTTAGGTTGTCAAACAGTGAATATATTTGGTGAGAAAAGAGAGCAAGAGGTCTTCTTTTTTTCTGGATTTAGTATGGTCAATATGATTTTGAGATAATCATTTGTCCATTCCACATCTTTGGTCTATTCACTGTGGTGCCAAAGTAAGGACAATGATTGTTGAGATTGCAGGTGTGTATGGGAAGGGTGTCAAAATATAGGGAGGGACACCTTTTAACTGGGCTAGTAGAGTGATGAAGAGGTCTGCTTCCATGGATGTGACACTTTAGGTGTTAGTTGAAATATTAAACATGGGGGAATCATTAATGATTTTATTCAGGTTTGTAATTTATTTCCTCTCTTTCAACTCTGTTGACATTTTTTGTTTTTGCTGTTTTCATGTTCTGAATGAGAAAAGTTGGTACTGAATTTTGTTGTGTGAATGAGTGTCAATATCTATATTTATCAATATATGTAAGTGTTGATTCCTGGGAATATACCCATGCATCTATTTACTCAATTCATATCTATCTTATTCATTTTATTACTAATTCTATTCATAGCTCTCTCATTCTGTTCCTTTGTATCACCTTCTGTTCATCTCTCTCTCTCTCTTACATTTTGTTGATCTCTTTGTATCTCTCACATTTCGTTCATCTCTTTGTCACTCTCTCTCTCTCATTCTGTTCCGTTGTATCACCTTCTGTTCATCTCTCTCTCTCTCATTTCGTTAAACTCCTTTTCACTCTCTCTCTCATTCTGTTCCTTTGTATCACCTTCTGTTCATCTCTCTCTCTCACACACATTTCGTTAATCTCCTTGTCACTCTCTCTCTCATTCTGTTCCTTTGAATTACCTTCTGTTCATTTTTCTCTCTCTCTCTCTCTCACATTTTGTTGATCTCTTTGTATCTCTCACATTTCGTTCATATCTTTGTCACTCTCTCTTTCATTCTGTTCCTTTGTATCACCTTTTGTTAATCTCTTTCTCTCTCATATTTTGTTCATCTCTTTGTCTCTCTCTCTCTCTCTCTCTCTCTCTCTCTCTCTCTCTCTCTCTCTGTTCCTTTGTATCTCCTTCTGTTTATCTCTCTATCTTTCACAATCCATTCATCTCTTTGTTTCTCTCTCATTCTCTTCCACTCTTTCTCTCTCTAATTCTACTTATATTTCTCTGACAGCACGGATTTCCCTGACTCTTTCTCTTGAGTCATTCTATCATCCATCTCTCTGGACAAATCCTCCAAACTACATCTTTATCAGCACAGAGCTGATGATAGTTCATTCTTGCTAATCGGCCAACACTGGTGTGTCCATTTGCAGGAGTCCATAAAAACAACAGGGTCCATAAGCCTCTGTAGTTTTGAGGTTGCCTTTTTTAAGTAAGGGTAGGATACAGCCTTTTGTCCATTTCTCTAATGTATTTTGTTTATATACAGCTTTGCAAAATCAAAAAAGTAAGGCCTCAAATCTTTTTATCTTCCATACTTTGGGAGGTATTTTGTCAAGACCTGAGGCTTATCTGCTTTTGATTTTTTTTTTTTTGGTACTCATCAAAGTTCTTTCATAAACTGACCGAATTTAATGTGTTCTTGCATATTAATAATTCTTTATAGGTTTATCAATGACTTCAGAAGCAGGTTCTTGAAATGTTCTTCCCACTTCTGTAGTATTTCTTCTTGGCTGGCAGCTTTTAGTTTTGCTTTCAAGGTGCTCTTTCTTTTTTTCTCAGTTCATTTACTGTCTGCTGTGCTACTTGTGATTGACTGTCTTGTACTATGTTCCTGATTTGATTGATTTGGTCTTGAATATATTCTAGTTATTCTTTTTGGTATGCATTAGTTCTCTCTGGGCTTTGGCATTTTCTTTACTTTTTTTTTATTAAGTTAGGATGCTTTTCTTTGTTTTTTAACCCGGATTATCTAATTTTTCTCAAAAAGCTATTGACTCCTATATTTGTCTCCTGGTTTGGTGGGTATGCTCTCAGCTGCTGCTCTATATGAGCATTTACAAAGTTTTTGTATTCGTCATTTAAAGTATATCTTTCAGTTGTTTCTAGAAGAGTATCAAACTTGTTTCTTACTGTTATATTGATTTATAATATCATTATTGGTGAGTGAGAGCCAATCATATCAGGAAACTTTAACTTTTTGTATCTTATTTCTGTTTAGACTTGGGCAAATCTTCGCCGAGATTATTCTGTGATTGGAAGATACTCCTTCAAAAGAGGAGTCTGCATCACAGTTCAAAGTGCTGTTTCTCCATTTCTTTTTTATGAATATGTAATCTAGCAGTGCTTTAGAGTGATTTGGGTTGGTGTAAGTCCATAGTTTTCTCTTTCTTTTTTTGGAATTAAGTATTTAGGCATGCTAGCCTGATTTTTATTATTCAAGGTTTTTGGACTGTTGCCTTCATCTTATCATTATATGCACAACATTTTGATGTGTCCTGCAGCTTTCTTCAAGTGTTTCTTGTTGAACTTGAGAGCCTATATGGAACTTTTGAACATCTGGGTTGTTCATAAATAAATGTGTGTGTGTGTGTGTGTGTGTGTGTATATATATATATATATATATATATATATAATGGAAAAGAATCCAACAGTATATAGAAAATTGACTGAATATTTCAAAAGTGTTGAATTTATTAAGCAGGAACGTCGATGCTATAACATTTTGGTATTAATATGCAATCATCAGAACTTTAAAAGGTGACATCAAGAGTTGAAGGAATAACAATAGGTTTTTGATAAAATGCAGGAAATAATGGAGGAAATATGTAAATAAAGAAAGAACATACAATGTTCAAACATCAAATCAGCTGAAATTATGGGATTAAGTTGAAATAATTGATAACAAGAACATTGGAGAATAAGACAGCGTGATGAAGTGGAGTATATGTTTGGCTACAGTGACCTGTTGAGCAGACCAAGTATAGAGATGAATATGATATGGGAACCAATAATCAAAAAGGCTAGACAAAAAAAAAAAATGCAATATGAGCTGAGATAAAAATCATATGTCATAGTAATAAATAGTAGCTCATAGGTTGATAGAAACATTTGGTCTATAAGTTCCAAAAATTTACTCTTACATGGAGTTTGCAGGTTCAATCCTGACCACAGGTAGATTACAAAGATTACTAACTGTAAATTATTTAAGAATAGTTTCTTGAAGCC
Organism: Sepioteuthis lessoniana; assembly: GCA_963585895.1. Taxonomy (NCBI): domain Eukaryota; kingdom Metazoa; phylum Mollusca; class Cephalopoda; order Myopsida; family Loliginidae; genus Sepioteuthis; species Sepioteuthis lessoniana. The sequence continues at coordinate 271,802 of CAUZXS010002518.1, read as the reverse complement.
TTCCTTTTTTACTAAGGATTATTATAAGTTACTTGAAACCATATAACTGTATTCAAACAAATCACTATTATTAGATAGAAATAATTACTTGAAACTATATAATTATTAGCACTAAGCATATTTGATATAACTGGGAAAAAAGAACACATAACAACAAACCAAAAATATATCTGTACAATGAATGCAATTAGCTAACCTCTTGGTGTAAAATAATGCTAACTGGGTTGAAATGCTGTTAAAATCAATTATATTATTAAATCGAGGAAGTAGTAACTTTTTGATAATAAATTGATCATTTGAGTGTTATTTTATGGTATAAGAGTTAACAAGCTAGCCTATCAGATTATTATTTTAGTGAATTTTATCCTTACCTGATACCTTATGTGTGTCAGAATAAGTTAGTTACCCATAAAGTAATTACTAAGAATAGTTAAGTTTTGAGAATTTAGATGACAAAAAGAACAGAATTCAGGGCAAAGATAAGCATATAAAGTAAGAATGTTTGGCTAATGGAGGTGTCCGTGGTGTAATTGTTATCATCGTAGGAAATGAACACGGCGACCCGTGTTCAAATCCTGGACTTGACTGATTGCATTTCACATAGCACTAATACCCTTGGGAAAGGTATGAATCCAATTATTCTCCCTCCAGCTATGGGTAAATAGTAGGACAGACTAGGTTCTTCAAGCCTTGGGTAGGCAACTAGTCTAGGAGAAGGAAAACTCTGAATTCAAACCTGTTAAACTCCGCTTAAAAATTGATCCTGTGTCATATCCTGCCCGATCGGAGGGGTTGGGTAAATAGGATATAAAGTAAGAATGCTTACATTAAAAATCAATGAAATGTATTGAGAATATTTCTATGGGATTTTTTATTATATATCATACAGGGTGTTTTTTAAAAAATGGATATCAATCCATAATCTAAGAAATTGACCATTTCTTGTTCAGTTGATCTAAAATTTTTACAACTACAGAAACAGCTAAAACTTCTATGTTTAATGTTTAAATACTTTTTCTTTTACATTGGATGGCATTTCTGTCCCTGAAAAAAAAACTTGGCTCATTTAAAAATGTTACCTACAAACTATTTCAGTACAAGTCATATATATCTGATTTTGTTGATATATATATATATATATATATATATATATAAAGGATTTGGCATTAGATAACCTATGAGAGTTGATATGCCAATAAACATAATTAAACAACTCACCATATGTATGTATATATAATAAATATCTAAAGTGCATATGTCTCCTTAAATATATATATAAAAAGTTTATACATAATATTGAAGGATGATGTATAGATATAATACTGTACCTCTAAAGTGTGTGTATATATATATATGCTTCAAATATTAAAATGAGTGTAATGCTGTCAAATGAATATATATTTAAAGTTTATACTTAATGGAGGATGAATGCATATATATATATATATTTTAGTGTATAAATGCTAGCTTAATATGTATGTATATAAGTAAATGATGGTGGTAGATGAATCTAAGTATCTAGACATAATAGATCACCAGCTATATATATATATATATATATATTCACAATTCATGTCTGAAGTTAAGTATGCAGCATGTTTGTCTATAGATGTATATGTTTGTATGTATGTGTAAGCAGATGAGTGAGTAAATTTGTGGCAGGGTGAGAAAATGAGGTGATGGGTTATTTTTCATCAATGGTTGATGGTCTGAGATGAAGTCAAATGAGCCCAGAAGATGATGAACGAGGGAGGAATGATGAGGAGAAAGAAGATAACAAAACTTTTTTATTATTTATTTTTTATTGGTTTTTAGGTTTTTTTTCCATCCCTGGACACAGACCAGTCATAGGCTTTAATCCCACAAGAGAAATTAGTTTAGCCTAGGGACTTGTTTCTAGTTTTCCCCAGACATTTCAAACTCCAGCTGACTTTTATTTCCACTTCTCATTTTCATTCTTTTTTCCTCTAACACTTTAAATAGGTTTCAAGGCTTTTGACAAGTCAACAAATACAAGATATTTTTCATTCTTTCCATTCTTATATTGTATTCTATGTCTATTTTGGTGCTTCTTAATTCTCCTCTCTTTTTCACAACGCTTTCTTTTCTCCTCTTTTATTTGGTCTGCTTCCATCTTTTTCGCTCTCTCCTTTCTTCCTTTCCTTTCTCCTCTTTATCATTCTTTTTTCTCTTTTAATTTACCTACTTCCACATCTTTTCTCTTTTTTCATTTGGTTACTTTTTAAATTTTTCTTATCTTTCTTTCCTTTTTACTTTTTTCTCTTCTCTTCCCTGCCCAGTCAGCTGGGGCTGTAGAACACACCAACTGCTTCTCTGCAGAGGGGTAAGACCCCCACCCTACGTGTGTCCTGGATATGGCACCAAACTATCAGATGGTGAGGTTCAAGTAACGACGGAGCTTTCGGGAATGCAGAGTACACCTTCATGGCCATTGCTCTCTGGTCCACTCTGGCTTGGAGTGGTAGCACCTGATAAGGGTCCTATCTATGGGTTAAATAAAACTAAACTGCATACTTATGCTAAACTGAATTGTTTGAATTAGAGCTGTTTGACTAAACTGAATAGCTTGAAAAAGAAAGGTTTTTGACAATTAAACTGTTCTTACATTTAAACTGTATGCTTATGCTAAACTGAATTGCTTGAAATGGAACTGTTTTTGACATTGAAGCTGTACTTACACGAAACTGAATTGTTTAATATAGAACTGTTTTGACATTTAACCATGTTTAAACAAAATCTGTACTTATTCAAACGGTTCTAATTCAGCTAAGCATAAACTGAATAGGAGGAAATGGAAATGTTTTTGACAATTAAACTGTGTACTCATGCTAAACTGAACAGTTTGAAATAGAACTGATTATTTGCATAAAAATGGATTTGGCGTTAAATAACCTCTAAAGGTTGATATGCCATAAAACCCAAACAATCAAACCAAACCTTTTCTCCTTTTTTATTTGGTCTACTTCCATCTTTTTCTCTCCCCTTTTTTTTCCTTTCCTTTCCTTTCTTTTCTTTATCTATCATTTTTTTTCTCTTTTAATTTACCTACTTTCACATCTTTTATCTTTTTTCATTTGCTTACTTTTTTAATTTCTTATCTTTCTTTCCTTTTTACTTTTTTCTCTCTTCTCTTTTTTACCCACTTCTCTCTTTTCTCTCCTTTTTGTTTCTTTCCTTTCTTCTCGTTTCAATTACCCTGATTTGTCTTTATTTTTTCATTGTTTTCTTTTCTTTTATCTTATATATTTCCATCTTTTCTCTTTCCTTTGTTTTTGTTCTTTTGATTTACTTTCTTTCTTCACAATTTTTCATCACTTTACCTTTTAGTTTGCCTGGTTTCCCCCTTTCTACACTGTCAGTTTTCTTTCCTTTTTTATTGCCCTTATATTTCTTTCTTCCATTCTTTTCCTTCTTTCTTTTTTATTTCTCTTATCTTTAATTCTTTTTCTTTCTTCTCTTATTCTAATTTTCCCATTTTTTCTTTCTTTCCTTTTTTTTTTCCTTTTTTCTGCTTTTTAAAGACTTTCCTTATCTTTTTTTTAATATGCCTTTTTCTCCTTTTTATTCGACCCACCTACATTTTTCTTCTCTCGTAATTCATTTTCTTGATCAGAGGCAGAGTGCACTGATACTTCCTCTTGATCCTAGTGTAGGAATTCAGGTAGCCATCCTTTTTCTTATTGAGCATTACAAGTAACAAGGCTGCATTAAGTCGGTAGTCTGTTAATTTGTCATTGTTTATATGTGGCGTAGTGGCATCTGATTGGATAATCTACTGCTTCCATTTTAGTTCCTTTTAATTGACTAATCTACTGATGGGAAAGTCCATAAATATTTGCTGACAATTTATAGAAGGCTGTCATCACATGGGAGATCCCCCACCACAAAATAATCCAACACCTTGATAGAATGCACAGATTCTTCCCCTTTGATCCTAAGTAGAGTGCACTGATACTTCACCTTGATCCAAGATAAAGTGCACAGATACTTTTCCTTGATCTACAGTATAGTGCACTGATACTCCTCCTTAATCCTAGGAGGAGTCCACTGAAACTTCTTGATCCTAGAAAGAGAGCAGAGTTACTTCTCCTTGATTCTAGGCTGAGTACACTGTTACTTCTTGATTTGAGGCAGAATGCACTGATACTTCTGGATCAGAGACAGTCTACACTGATACTTTGCCTTTATCTTAGGCAGTGTGCACTGGTACTTTTACTTGATCCTTGGCAGAATGTCAATTCATGCATAAATAAGCTTGTTATTAATAAAAGAAACTATGTTGTTTATGAGTCGTAACTTAAAGAAAGTTTTTCTTACTCAATTATATTTTGCAGTGCAACTAGTATGGTTTGTAAGCTGGGAAAGCTGACTAATGAGTTCAGTTCTGGCTGGTTGAGCCATACTTCTAGCTCTGAGACAGACTAAACTAAGCTCAGTAAATAACAACTGAAATATATTTTGTTTGTGATTTTCTGGGAAGAAAGAAATGTCTTTCAGCTTCTTGAGTTGTTGATAAATTTGGTGATTTGATATTTGGAACTTGATTTTCATTCTTGTGTTTTCTTAGTTTTTGTCAAATGCATTAATAATTGACAACAGCAAAAGTTAATAAAACATGAAACCTATAAAAGAGAAAGTAAGGAATAATCAGCAAAAGATGGAAAGAAAAAAATGGTAAGGAAATAGTAATAAGTATGCCTAATTTGTGTTTGAGATAGTTGGTTACACCACACCTGTGCCAAGGGTTAGTATTCGAGCCAAGGTAAAATCCAGCATTTCATATACTGATTTTCAAGGTAGGAAGCTCATCTATATATGAACAAGGAGAGGTATCTGTGCAATCTGCCTCTGATCAAGGAGAGGTATCTGTGCAATCTGCCTCTGATCGCGGAGAAGTATCTATGCAATCTGCCTCTGATCAAGGAGAAGTATCTGTGCAATCTGCCTCTGATCAAGGAGAAATATTAAAATATAACTTTGTGCCATCTCTACATTAGGTCATTGTATAGTATCTGTACTTATGGAAGCCAACAATTATTTTTGAGGAGGTATTGTATCCTCCTCAAAATAATTATTTACATGTATATATTTTATCAGATAGTTTTAAAAAAACTATAGGATTTCTACAAATACATATACTATGCTCTAATCCAAGCTGAAGTACTTGAAGACTCATTTTGATTTTAGTCAGAGAGCATAGATTCTAAACTTTAATAGTAAAAAAATGCAAGAGCTAATCAATATATCCATAGCTCAACAGAGTTATTACTTGAATTTTGATCTGAAATTTCACTGTATAATTTTTTATGTAGGGGATTAATATTCACTAGTGAATTATGTGCATTTAGCATGGAAGGGGATTACGTTGAAGAAATATTTGTCTAAAATAAATATCTTTTTTATCATTAAAGTAATGGGCTTAAAGATATACCCATGCAAGATATACTTTGACTCACAAGCCTTTCATCTCATTATGCTTCATATGTGCTTTTGTCAGAAGTTTTTAAACAGCGTTTAAATGCTATTTTATTATTTTGAGGCTAAAGCACTTGTTCTAAATACACCAGCTCCTGCTGAATCTCTGCTGCAAAGCCTGGAACAGGCAACAAAAAGAATTGTCTCTGAGTGAACTTAGATAAAACAGAATTGATGTATTTTAATCAAGATGATGCCATCTCCTCATTAAATGGCAGACCTCTGAAATTAGTGAACTAGTTCATATACCTTGGTAGTAATATCTCATCTACTGCATGAGATCTCAATATATATGTAGGTAAATCATAGACTGCTATTAACAAGTTAATGACCATAATAAAATCTGATCTCTCTGATAAAATATAATGAGAATTCTTCCAAGCTGTAGCTGTGTCAGCACTTTTACATAGTTGCACCTCTTGGACCCAAAAAAATGCCTAAAAGAAAAGCTAAATGGGAACTACACAAAAAGGCTGTATGCCGTTTTGAACAAATCCTGGATGCAGCACACTACAAAGCAGCAGATGTACTGCTACTTGCCTCCCATCTCACAAACCATCCAAGAAAGATGAGTAAAACATGAGAGAAGTAAAATTTCTACACGTGTACATGTCAGTGTTGGCTGACCAGCAAAAAACTTCAATTCATCACTTCTATGTGGACATTGGATGCTGTCTAGTGGACTTATGAAGAATAATGGCTGACAGGGATGGATAACAAGAAATTCAAGGGAATCTATACAGTTGGCACACCTTGATAATGATGTTTACTCAGAGCATTAACCAATGACATCACTGTTTTTGCTAAAACCTTTTCAAGATTACCAAACAAGGCTAAATAAACTGAATGACAAAAGCTATGATGTCGGTTATCACATAAACTTCACTAAATCATACGATTAAAATATCAAGAACAGTAAACAGTAGCTGTATGGCCACCTGCCTTCCACCTCTAAAACCATTCAAATCAGATGAACATGACACACAGGACACTGCTGGAGGAGTAAGGACTAACTCATAAGTGATGTTCTCTCGTGGACCCCAGCACACGAACAAGCAGGTGTTGGATGACCAGCTAGAACTTACCTACAACAGCTCTATGGACACAGGATGTAGTCTAGTAGACCTGTTGAATGTGATTGATGGAAAACGACTGGCAAGAAAGCCGGGGAAATCTGTGGTATTGGTAGGACATGATGATGATATTTATCAGAGACAATGATTCTTTATGGAATGTTTCAAATGAATCAGTCTAAGTTGGCAAGCTTTTATCAGAGCAAGTTCAGTTTTCAAGAACATCCCATTAGACTTTAGAAAAAGATCTCAAGCTATCGACTTGTGGTGGGTATGACACTAAATGCCATCCAGTGATGAGGTTTCAGTTCCAGAGCTCTGGGGTGTGTGGAATACCCTTTCTTATTTATTATTCCCAGGTGCCCTCTAACCCACAATGGTAAGAGTTCCATTTATTGGTCACATATTTGTTGGAAAAGTATTAGTATTAGATTGGAATACTTGATACTCTACAATTGTGAAAATAAGGGATTATTATAATTATTAATATAAAACTAGGTGAAAAAAAGTAAATTGAATGCCAACAGGATGATTTTGAAGAATATGTTTCATTTATTGTTCTTTTGTTTCGGTAAATACGACTGCAATCTCGATACTTTTTGAACACCTCTTGTATTCAATAAATCTTTCACTTGTTTTTTTCCTTGAATTTTTTCTTCTTTCTAACACATTTTTCTCTTGTTCTTTCTTTTATTTAAAAACGTGTAAAACAGAACATTAAGGAAAAATGTAAAATGAAGACCTTTGTGTACAGGGACAGAAAAAAAAAAAAAACAATATGAAGACCTTTCTGTCCCAAATCAGAACAAAAAAAAACAGAAAAAGTTAGCACCACAATGGCAAACCAAATGTTAAAAAAAAAGAAAAAGAAAAGGTACTATCAATTTCACCAAGACACCACATTCATCCCCCTTTCAGTTTCTAAATGCTCCCTTGGTCATCTCTCTACCAACCACTTACCAAACCTAAACAAATGCTCTGTCCACTATTACTATGTCCTTTTCCAGAATTGCGTCAACTACCTTAGCCAAAAGAACCTCTGGGAGAATGCTCCTTGGCCTCAGGGCTTAGTTGGGGCGCCATCAAGTCACCAGGGCCACTTACATTTCTTAAGGCTTCTAGAAAATTCCATTGACCACCCATGATAGGTTGAGGCTTTCATTTTGCTGTGCCTGAGGCTAACAGCACCAATACCTTTTATAATGGATAAAATCACCAGTGCTGAAATTAATTCTTGATTCTTGAATATAGGGCATGGTGCTGTGTTGACAAGTATTAAGGAAGATAACAGTGGGCAGAAAAGGATTTAAGAAAAAAAAATGGGACTAATGAAAAAAAGAAAGAAAGGTTGAATTTAGAGAAAGAAGATAAAAAAATTAATGAGTGATTTGGCACGCAAAGTGATGAAATAAGGAAAACAAACAATAATATGGTTGAGTTGAGGCTCCTTTTCTGGACACCTCTTTCATATATATATATGTTGGTTGGTCATTTGGTATAATTGTTTATTTGATTTTGGTTTGTATTGTTTTCTTTCTTTTTTTCTTTGAATGACTTAGTTTTTTTTTTTTTTTAATTCTTTTCTTTTGTTTTATATTTTAAAATTTTATATTACCCAGTTTATTGTTTTATTTCATTTATTATCTTTGTTTTTAGTTTTTTGTGATTTTTCTCAAACTTATTTGTTATATTATATCTTTTTTCTTATTTGTTATATTTTGATAATTTTGCTTGGTTTAACAATTATTCTTTTATTCTATATTTTTGCTTTATTATTATTATTAATATAGTTTTTCTCTTTCTTCATACATAGTTACTTTGAAATCTCTTAAATTTTATATTTTTTCTTATTGCATGTTCAAAGTTCTTATTTTCTTATCAATATATATATATATATATATATATATATATATATATATATATATATATGTGTTTCTATTTCTTTATTTTTGAGTGTGTATGTCATCAAATCATTTGACTTGGTAATGCAGTTGAAATCAATCAATACTTGTAAAGTTTTACGTAGGACAAGAACGGTTATTTTATAATATTAGTTCCAGAAAGAATCCTGAATGTTTTGAGTGAGCCAAGATTAGGTTAGAGTGGCTATTAGGGTTTGGAACTGGTATGGCTATGGAGGGGTGAACTGGTGTGGATGAGAGGGTCAATGTGTATTGTCTTGGATGGCAGAAATCGAAAAGACAATTTGAACAATGAGCAGCTATGGCTTCCTTGTTGGCAATTCAGATTTAATCTTCAGTTCATCATGTTCACATGCATCAAATTGGTGCACAAAGTATTTTGGAGGCCTTTTTCTTAGTTTTTTTTATAGTTGTTCTTGCTTTTTTTTATACAGTTGATAGGATAAGGATTTTTTTTTTTTTTTTAACAAAATGTTGGGTGGAGAAAAGATTTTTATGTTTTGCTTATTAACTCTGGCTTAGCATTCCTCCCTCTCTCTCTCTCTCTCTCTCACACACATAAAAATTTTCATTTTATTTGTTTATTCTTATTCCAGACTTCTAAACTATCTAAAGGCTTTTTGTTTGTCTGTTTTTTAATATGAAATTTGTAAATCAATTGATACATTAAAAAGTTTTTGTCTTTCTTCCTATGCATTTTTAACATGACAGTTATTTGTCCAAGTTAAAAGCCTGGTAAAGGTAACCTGAAGCCAAATGTTTTAGATCCTATTTTTCTGATGCAGGTATAATTGGGTAATGAGAAATGTAATGATTAACTTGCCAGGATTTACCAAAACTTTTCTCGAACCTCAATGCTACCTTCATTCGAAAAATAAGGTCTAAAAATGTTGAACTTTGGGTTACCCTTAAAGTCCATTTAACTTGGACTATCTCCAGATTCATTCTTTATTTTTCTTTTTTGTTTATCTGTTTATTAATTTTTGACTGCAGTATTTGAATAATTTTCCATTTCATTATACTTACATCAAAAACATCAGGTTTCTCTGCATTTTTAGTTTATGTTCAATACTTCCTGAATATAAAACTAAATTGGAGGTAAAATCAAGTAAAGATAAAAGTGATCCTCTACCAAAACCAGAAGGTTCAAATTCACATAGGATCAAAAAGTAGCAAGACTGAAGCTTCAGTTTTTGTTTTAAGTTTAAAATTTAAATGAAAATGTATACACTGCTGACAAGTTGTTTATGGTTTCAAGCATGCTTTGTTAGCATTATAATGAATTCTCTTTTTATTCAATTTGACTATCACTGAGGAATGTATGTCAATGGTGTATCATCATAGGATACGCTACTGTACTGGATCTACTACTCTAGCATAAGTATTACTCAAATAATATAAGTGTGTGTATATATATATATATAGATATATATGCATATATATGTACACATGTATCTCTATCTTGCTCTCTCTCTCTCTCTCTCTATATATATATATATATATATATATATATATATATATATTTCATTAAGAAAAACCAACGAAACCAATCACAAAGGATTATAAATTTATTTCCATCCTGTTACGCATTTTTGAAATTTTCAAAAACACGAAAAAAAATTAACAGGACTTCATCAGATCAATTAGATAAAAAAACTAGAGTAGACACATAAGAGTGGGAGTGGATAGAAGAGTGGGAGGGGATAGAAGAGGGGTGAAGAGTTATCTCTTCATTAAGCTCACTTCCGTTTGAAATTTAAATTTTCGGTTGGCAATGTAGTAAATTTATTTTAAAACAAATTTTTAAAATCAATTTTACATATAGACTTAAATTACAGATATTTCTAATTAGATTTAAATTTTAATTAATAATCTCACGTAAAGATGCAGTAATAGATATATTAAAACAAAAACAAATATTTAATTTACTTAAATATTTTAAAATTTCAAAATATCAGTTACATTTTTTATGTGTAGTACATATATATTATATGCTTTTTCATAATTTTCTATCTAATAATTTATTATATTTATTCTCAAAATTAACTCTCATTCTCAAATAAATTTATGCTTTATAAAAAAATTTTTTACTTGTTTAATTATTTATAGTTTAAATTTTGCCCTATGTCTACACCTGGCTATTAGTTCATTTCTCTTTTTTAGTAAAATATTTGGCTCGGGAAAAAGCAAAATGTGGATCTTTTCTTCAAGACACAGATAGCACCTACTATCGAAAGATTTTGGGGTGCTAGATCTTTTCAATATGGACCATTGAATGTCAGGGGTTAACCCTTTATTTTTTAATCCCCAATAATGTTTTGATAGAGCAGTTTGATTTTTTTGATGCTCATGGGAAAAGGAATATTTATGATTTCCGTACCTAATCTTGAAATTAGTAGGAGAAACGCCAATATAATATTTCTTATCACTTATGTCCTCTTTTGGATAAATAATAGCTTGATATACTACGTTATCTAAACTACACAAACCATTCATTGGACAATCACTTTGAGATTTACAATTACATTCTATTTTTTTACTATTAATATTATTATTATTTACTCGGTTATGAAATTTATTAATTAATTCATTATTATGGCTATTTATTATTTGAGAAATATTATTAGTGCAAGAATAACTTATTTTCAAGGTTTTCCTATTAAATATTTTATGCAATATATTATCTTGTTTAAAATGTTTATCTATCAGTCGCAAAAAATATTTACCTACATCTATATTGGCTAGTTTACAAAAAGGAGGGTTAAACCATGTAATTTTCCTTTTTCTATTTTTATTTTTTTGAACGTAATTATTATTTTCTTTAGTAAATTCAGTTGTTATATTTTGTTTTAAATACCTAAAATCCTCCTTAAAACCACTATTTTTAAGGGCTTCTATATATCTTTTACTACTCTCTTTGAAAATCTTTTCATTTGCAGATAGCTTACCTATTCTTAAATTTACTGCTTTTGGGATTTGCTTGATTATATTTTTAGGGTGATTTGAATTAACATTAATGTACGATGGGTTCTGATTGGGTTTTATGAAAGGTTTATAGGAATTGGCCTTGCGGTTAGAGTGTTCGCCAATGGCCCGGGAGACCTGGGTTCAATCCCAGGTCGAGTCATACCAAAGACTTTAAAAATGGTACTTGATACCACCTTGCTTAACACTCAGCATTATAAGGTACGGTTCAAGGGTAAAGTGGAGCAATCCTGGGAATGGAGTAGCGCCCTCCCCTACACCTTGGTGTAGTAGCTATCGAAAAGGGAGCCTTCGGGTCACCCTCGACTATGGTCGCTAACTTTACTTTACTTATATTATTTATAATTATTATATATATATATATATATATATATATATATATATATATATATATATATATATATATATATATATATATATATATATAATTGGTATTTTATGGCAAAAATTTACTAATTTTGAGAAAAATATTTAAAAAGTGTTTACAGTTATTAAAACATAGCTATTCTAAGACTTCAAATATTGAAAAATGTATGCAATTAATAATTGTTCATCTCTAAGTTTCAAGTATTTGAATAATGTGATCATCAGATAGATATTAATTTGTTAAAAGATTTTCACCTTTTAAGAGTCATTTTTAGGGTGTTATGAAAGTAATAGGTGTTGGTGTGTGTATGTATATGTGTATATATATATATATATATATATATATATGTGAAACACCTGAAGATCTAGATCCTATCTACCTCGGTTTCACATACTGGATCATCAGGATAATTTTGACCCTTAGAATTATCCCAGTGATCCGGTAGATGAAATGTAGGTAGATAGGTTTTGGCATTTTTGGTATTAAAATTTTGCCCTACTTAGTGTATTGAGCAGTTTTATGTATCAGCTGAGGTAACTCTGTGTTTTTTCTTTTGACTAGACATTGCTGTGCAGCTGGATTATTTTCAAGCAGTACAAATGTTTTTTGTCTTTACTTTTTTTATTGAATATTTTACTTAGATATCAAGATATGTGTGATGTTTTTTATTTACAAATTGTATCATCTGGCCTTTTTTTTCACATCATCAGAGTTATATTACAGACATTAAAACAGAATAGATAAATACAAATACACTCATATTTCTAAGATATTTTTTGAGAAAGTTAAATGCTAAGAACATAATCAAGAACTTTGGCAGGTAAGATAGGCGTCCTAAACTCTTCCAATGCTATACACTTCCTGTTTCAGAAAATTCATCAACCAAATGGAGGACTGAGGAAATTTCACAGTAAATTTGTTTCTCACATTTATAGTGAAATAAGACTCATCAGTATTTATCCTTGGAAAACAACGTAGCTGATACAATGAAAAGGAATGGATGCACAAATGAGGCAAGTGTGTTACTAAGTCATTTCAGATGTTGCCTCTGAATGTATTGTTGTCATGTGACTGATATTATGACATAAACTTTATATTCTTAGGGTTGCATTTCTAATGAAATAAACTATACGTATGTTTGTATATATAAAGGGAAATATAAATGGAGATGCCCGTGGTATAAGGGTTGCATAAAATGGACATGGTAATCAAAGTTCAAATCCTGGATGAGGCTATTAGCCTTTTACCTAACACACTTGGGAAAGTTAGGAATCCGACTATTCTCCCTCCAGCTGTGGGTGAAATAGTAGGGCAGACTGTGCACTTTAAATTTGGTATGGCAACTAGACTGGGAGAAGAAAAACTCTGAATTCAAACTCGTTAAACTCTGCTTAGAAATAGACCCTGTATCACATCCAGCTCATGCAGAGGGTTTGATAAATGCACATATATATTGGGAAAAACTGTCGGTAATTCTCTAAAACTAGCTTATTTTCAGATGAAATACAAACATTTAGTGTCAACAATTTTATCTTCCCGACCGCTTTCACTCTTTAATTTCTCAAATTTATAAATCATCATTTTTTTTTGAGAATTAATTTTTATTTATTGCGGACTTTTTTCCTCATGTTGGCAGTTTTTATGTTGCTTCTTCTTTCACTACATTTTGGCCAAATTTCACCCCTGGCCTTCTTCAGGTGATTTACCGCGACCTCGGATAGGAATGCTGAATCTTGTAACCGTATCCCCATGAATTACTGCCTTCCATAATTGTTGTCTATCGCACCACATTTTTGACCAAGTAAACCGTGGCGCAGCGGATAGAGGCGTTGAGTCTCTGTGGTTCAAGGCGAGCATTGTCAGAAGACAGCGGTTTCAAATCCTACCCAAGCTGGCCAGAGGTTTACTTGGTCAAAAACGTGGTGCGATAGACAACAACTATGGAAGGCAGTAATTACTGGGGATACGGTTACAAGATTCAGCATTCCTATCCGAGGTCGCGGTAAATCACCTGAAGAAGGCCAGAGGTAAAATTTGGCCAAAATGTAGTGAAAGAAGAAGCAACACAAAAACTACCAACATGAGGAAAAAAGTCCGCAATAAATAAAAATTAATTCTCAGATTAAGAAACCTCATCTCAAAGTGATTCCAATTAAAGACAAGTACATTTTTTTTTTGTTTTTAATGAAAAATGTTTGAACTATTTAACAGTTTTCATCTCCAGATTATTAAAAACATGGGAAACACTTCTGTCCCTATCGAACTATTTATTTTACTTTACCTCTATTTAAGAAAAAAAAAAATGAAAGCCTCTTGGGATTAAATAAATTAGCATATCAACTTTTAATGAACAATTTCTCCTCTGTGGTGTACGTTTAAAGGGAAATTACTTCCTTTGAAAATGTTTGGAGGCAGCCATGTTTCAGAAAAACATAGCTAGAATATAAGAAAGCAGTGAATCCCAAGAAAATGGTTAATGATCTTCCAGCATTTAACTTGTACATTTCAATTTCTTTCTATCCAAATCTGACAATATGGATAGTTAGAGAGGGGAAGAGAGAGAAAGAGAGAGAAATGCTCTATAAGGAAAGTATTATTTGTACTCTATGTAAAATAATCCAGACATTAAGCATATGTTCACATCAGATAAAAGCCAACGGCAAAGCTCCGAAAATTAAAAGACATTAAAAATGAGTAAAACTGTAGTATCATATTAAAGATGATTGAACATATTATCAGTAAAGTTTTCTTTTTTCTTTTGCCTTTCCTACCCTCCTTTATTACATAAATTTTTCTATGAAGTCGACTTGTAAAATAGCTGATTCTTTGATGTCACAGACAAATAGACAGCATAGTTTTATTTATATTCATTATAAGGAAAAAACTGTTCTTGTAGCCAAAAAAATTTTTTGAAAAAAAGATAAGAAGCAAAGGAATACTATTTACATGTATTCCTATGGCAATATTCTCATAATATTATTTCAAACTGACTAACAAGAATATACTCATATAAATACATCTAGTGGGTTAGTAAAAATATTTTTTAAATTCCTGGGAAATTGGAACTTTTACCAAGATTCTAAGAATAATTAGATTCTTAATTTAAAAAAGAAAAATCTGCCTTTTTAGAGATTAAAGCTGCTATTTTGAGAATGAAAATGAGAATTCTTATTGGCACAAATCTCAGCATTGTCTTGTAGCTGGGTATATTGCTGTAGAATTCTTGATTTTTAGATGTCTGTCATTTCAAATAGAAAAGAAACTTAGACAAATATATTGATCAATCCAGTCCATACAGAATAATGTGTGCGTAATAACAAGCTAGTTCATATGTAATTTTGCTACTTGTAAGGTTAGCAGTGATTTTCTTATAGTAATCCATTAGAAGGTTACTAAAACAAAAAAGCAGTGTCTAAATATTTCCTTTATTCTTAAAAGCCAGTGTATTGTAAGTTATACAATATATTCATTGTATAACATTGTATATAAAGATAGTATGATTTGACTGCATTTATGATAACTTGGAAAAAAGAACCTAGTAAAAACAAAATTAGTAACCGACTAACATGGTATTTCAAGCATATCTTGCTAATGATTAAATGAGATTTACTGTGTTTTTGGTAAAACAACCGAGTGAAATTTTCAGGATTGGTTGCCAATCTCAGAGAAGGGATGCCTATCCTTTCTGTTGTATCATAGTCATCTATTTGGAAGGGAAGTTAGAAAAGGAACACAACAAATTTCTCTTTTTTTTTCTAAGTTTGAAAAGCATTGTTTTCTTATGCCCTCAATGATGGCATGATGTTTGTCAGTCATCTTCAGCAGTTAGGAGATTCATTCTCTCTTCCATTCCTCCCACCAGCATCTACTAGAGTGAGCTGGCTTCAACTCCAAACCTTACTTTCTGACACCTGTTTATTTCATTTATACATGATGACCCTCCACAATTTGTCTCTTGCTGCTTCCATGTGCAACTTCCTCAATCTTGCACCTAGAAACTTTACAGCTGACAAATGCACTTACAAACTATGTGCTTTTAGGTTATACAACTGATTTGTGGTACACTTATTTTAATGGTTATCATCATAGAAATGGAACTGACAACCAGAGTTCAAGCCCAGATGGATGGGGCTGTAGAATACACCAACAGCATCTCTGCAGAGGGGTAAGATTCCCCAAACAAGTGGATATAACCTTAAATCGTGTGATGGCAAGGCTCCAGGTTTGGAAATTTGGGGAATGTGGAGTACCCTTCATTCTCATTGTTCCCAAGTCAACTCTGGCTCAGAGTGGTAACACCAGATAGGGTCCTATCTATGGGTCAAATAGAAATGTCTGACATATAAACTATGAGCAAACAAATGACTTGCATTAAATTGAATTGTTAGAAATAGAACTCTTTGACCATTTAACTGTGTGTAAAGAAATGACTAACTGAATTAAGTGATACATAGCCATTCTAGGAACCATTTAAGTGTGTTCAAATGAGTGAATAGTGTTATCAACAAAATGTTTACAAATCATATCTATTTAATATATGTGTATAAACAGAATTTGGCATTAAGTAATCTGCAATAATTGATATGCCATAAAACCCTACCCTACCCAACCCAACCCCAATATATTTAATATACATGTATGAACAGCATTTAGCATTGAATAATATACAATGGTTGATATGCCATAAAACCTAACCCAACCAAATCAGAGTTCAAATCCTGGACATAGATATTTGTTTGGTTTAGTTTGGTTTCTTTGTTTAATGGCATATCAACCTTTGTAGTTTATATAATGCCTAAGCCATCCTTCTAGAAGAACAGTAGTGGTACTATTTAACACATAGCTTGGAGGATAAGAGGGTTCATACCTTTCCCAAGGGTATTTGTCCGAAAATGAACGTAATAGCGCGACTGGAGTACGAACTCGCTTACTACGATTCCGTAGTCCATCACTTTAACCATTACACTACAAGGACACCCCCTAGATATTTGTATTTCACTTGATGCTAATACTTTTCTGTAAGACACGAATCCTTCCAACTATGCGTGAATAGTATCGAGAGCTGGGTTCTTTAGCTTTAGTTTGGCAACAAGTCTAGTAGAAAGAAAATACTGAATTCAAACTGTTTTTACTTCAATTAAAAACATTGACCTTGTGTCACATCTTGCCCATGAAAAAGGGATTGGGTAATTCCAAATATGTATTACACAAGCAATTCCATAACTTATACAAGGGATTTACTTTTTTGAGAGAAACTATTGCTATCGTACAATCTTTTATAATCAGTGCAAGGAAATGTTTTATGGGGATCATGCGAGTATTACAAGAATGATACCTTGAAAACACTGCAGTCAGTGTTTATAACCAAATCTAAAGGGTCTAAAAAAGCAGAAAATATATATTGTAAATAATTTGTATTTTATGTATAGTTTAACTTATATCAAATAAAAAAAAGATATTTGTTTTGACTGACAGCATATAGGTTGATATTTGCCCAACAAATGGAAAATATCTGAGTTATGAACATCAAACTGATGAAATTAGATATTTCTTTTGACTGACAGCACATAGAACTGTTTTAATTTTTTTTTTTTTTTCAGAAAATGCCAAGGATATTTCAAATATCAAATTGAAATACTTTTATTCCAAAAATTGAAATGAATCTGGAATTATTTATTTAGATTTAAAGTCACTTTTTTGTTGATCCAAAGAATAACATTTAAATTAATAATCAGTTTAATACCAATACTAGGCTTGTGGTTTCATTCATGTAATTAAAATGTACTTATTTGATACAGTTATAGGTTTATTTAATGCCAAATCTGGTTTTATATATAAGATTTGTAGGTAACATTGTTAAATAATACAGACCTCATTTGTTTGCATACAGTTAAATGGTTTTTAAGTACTGCTATTAACATGAAAAATTCTATTAACCATTCGCCATTTGTTTGCACACAGTTAAATGCTTTTAAGTATTCCTATGTAACACTGACAATTCAGTTTATCATTAGTCATTTGTTTGCACAAAGTTAAATGATTAAACAATTCTATTTGACTCGTAGATGAGACCCTAACAGATCAGATTGAAACTAAGAGTACTCCACATTCTCCAAAGTTCCTGGACCATCAGATGCAATTTAGTGTTCATGTGTGTGTGTGTGGGGGGCTTTCCCCTCTACAGAGAGTCAGTGTATTCTACGTTCTCAGCCGACTATGCTGGCTGGCTGTATGTGTGTGTATATATATATATATATATATATATATATAAGTAAAGTTGGCGACCTTAGTCGAGGATGACTCTAAAGCTCCCTTTTCAATAGCTACTATACCAAGGTGAAAGGGAGGACACTACTCCATTCCCAGGAATGCTCCACTTTACCCTTGATCCTCACCTTATAATGCTGAGTGTTAAGCAAGGTGGCATCAAGTACCATTTTTTAAGTCTTTGGTATGACTTGACCTGGAATTGAACCCCAGTCTCCCAGACCATTGGCGAACACTCTACTCATTAGGCCAATGGCCTGGCAATATATATATATATACATAATGACTCATTAATATTAGAAACCCTATCTTCAAAAAACTTTACACCAAAAAGCACTACATTTCAATCCATGAATACTTACACCAACATCAGATGATAACAATTGTTAGAATTAGATTTTTGAATTTTAAGAAACCCAAAGTCTCTGTGCCATCATTGTGTAAGAAGCTTCAATTGAGAATAAACACCCGACTGGAGTCTTGCGTTGAATTGATTACAGTCACCATCCTAGAAATTGTGAGAATAATAATAAATATTTTCCTTAACTTTTATACTTAGATATACAAGGTCTTGAATAAAATCAAAAATTTCTGATAAAGCTTTTCAGTCAATTGAATTTTTTACATTGTCTTTCTCTTTCTCACACATTTTAGTATTTTAAAAATCTATTAAACAACTCTTTTAGATTAGTTAATGCCAAATCCTGTTTATACATATTTATTAAATATATATGACTTATATATGAATAGTTTTTAGGTAACATTATTTTGGAATGAGCCAGAGCTCATTTGTTTGTGCATGGTTAAATGGTTTCAAGTATTGCTATTTAACACTAATAATTCTATTCAATGCAAACGGTTTCAAGTTTAGTAAAGGATTGAATAGTTCATAGATAGGACTCTAACCATATTTAGCAACCCCTCTGTTCGAGCAGGATATGACACAAGGTCAATTCTTTAAGCAGAGTTTAACAGGTTTGAATTCAGAGTTTTCCTTCTCCTAGACTAGTTGCCACATCAAGGCTGAAGAACCAAGTCTGTCCTACTAGTTACCCATAGTGGAAGGGAGAATAATTGGATTCATACCTTTCCCAAGGGTATTAGTGCGATGTTAAATGCAATCAGTCTCGTCCAGGATTTGAACTCGTGTCACCATGTCCATTTCCTACAACGATAAACTTTACACCACGGGCACCTCCTAATTTTAGATAGGACTCTAACAGGTACTACCACTTCAGATTAGAGTGGACTTGAGAATAATGACAAAGAGTTCTTAACATTCCCCAAAGCTCCAAGATTAGAGCTACATCATCAAATGCAGTTTAATGTCATATCCAGGGCACTCATTGGTGGAGAGAGGTCTTACCCCTCAGCAGAAATGAAGTTGGCATATCCTACAGTCACAGCTGACTGGGCTGAAGAGCAAATGAAGAATATAATCAGGACTAAGCATATAGGTGCTGGGGGCTGACACCACTGGTCAATTGATTGGTTGTCCAGTTGGCTGGGATTGTAGAATACTCTGACTGCACCTCTGCAGAGGGGTAAGACTCCCCCCCCACAATGAGAGTCCTGGATATGACACTAAGCAATCTGGTGGTGAGGTTCTAGTGTGCTGGAGCTTTTGGAAATGCAGAGCACCCCTAAATTGCCATCACTCCCAGGTCCACTCTGGCCTGGGTTGGTAGCACCTAATAGGACCCTGTCTATGGGTTAAATAGAACAAAACTGCATACTTATTCAAAACTGAATTGTTTGAATTAGAACAGTTTGACAAAACTGAGTAGCTTGAAATAGAAATGTTTTTGACAATTAAACTGTACTTATATTTAAACTGCGTGCTAATGATAAACAGAATTGTTTGAAATGCAACTGTTTTTGACATTGAAACTGTACTTATACTAAACTGAATTGTTATATATAGAAATATTTTGACATTTAACTGTAGTAATCAGGGGTCGCTTAACAGTCAGAAAGCTTGATCGAGGACACTTTTTGCGTATCACCGTCCAGCACAAATGTTTCTAGCTTAGAAATGTCTCCTGAATTGTCTCTTCCAATCAGCTGGATATATCATCTCTCGCCAACCGCAATGCTTGAGTTTGCTGCTAACACTGTGGATGTCTGTCTTTTTTATAGGCTTAGACCTTTGCACACGTCTCATCGGTCTTGTGAGAATCCAAGATTGTCTGTTCTTAAAACACATTAGTACGGCCATTTTCACTTTTGCTTGCCAAGCACACACGGGCACGTTTTTCCAGGAGTAAGTCCATTTCTCTTTTACATTGACAGTGTAAACAAAATCTGTACTTATACTAAATTGAATTAGCTGAATTAGAATTGTTTGAATAAAATTGATTGCTTGAAATAGAAATGTTTTTTATAACTAAACTGTGTACTCATGCTAAACTGAATTGTTTGAAATAGAACTGGTTATTTGAAAAAAAAAAAGATTTGGTGTTAAATAACCTACAAAGGTTGATATGCCATAAAACCCAACCAGCCAACCAACCAATTGATTGGATCAGACCGAATCGATTCTTTTGCCCTTCTAGCCCAGTAAAGGCTCAAGTGATGTGTTACAAGTCACTTGACCACTCAGCTGTAGGATCACAGACTGCTCAATCACCAGGATCACATACATAAGCATTATGGATCATCACCCACAGACAACAAGTTGCCTCAATATGGAGTGAAGGGTCTTACTCCTCAGCAGCTGTGGAGTTAGCATATTCTATAGTTCTGCTAGGTTATGGCTATATATGTAATTGATATTGTAGTTTTCTATAAAGCTAAATATAAAGAGTGATCAGTATCAGCAATTGAGCATATATAAATTAGGATAGCATAGACAACACAGTCACTGGTGATGTTCAATTTCTCACCCAGTCTTAGTTTGATGATTGCATATCCTAATATATATATATATATATATATATATATATATATATATATTACATGTGTGAGTGTGTATGTATATATATATATATATATATATATATATATACACACACACACACACACACAATCTTACATATGTGTGTGTGTGTGTGTATATATATATAATATAAAACTTAAATATCGATTTCTGTGTGTGTGCATATATATATATATATATATATATATATATATATATATATATATATATATATATATATATAACTTAAATATCGATTTCTGTGTGTGTATGTATATATATATATATATATAACTTAAATATCGATTTCTGTGTGTGTATGTATATATATATATATATAAAACTTAAATATCAATTTCTGTGTGTGTGTGTTTATATATATAAAACTTAGATCTCTCTTTCACTCTCTCTCTCTCTCTTTCTCTCTCTCTCTAATATATATATATATATATATAAAACTTAAATATTGATTTCTCTGTATGTGTGTGTGTGTATATATATATATATATATATATATATAAACTTAGGTCTCTGTGTGTGTCTCTCTCTCTCTCTCTATATATATATATATATATATATATATATATATATACACACACACACACACACACTAACATAATGAGGATTTTTGTAGCTTTGAGCAATAAATTTCCAACTTTTAAATTGTGATGAAATGGCAAGAGAACAAAACAACCAATCAATTATGGAACACCATTAAAAACTTTTTTAAAAAATGCATTGATTGTTATTAAGCTTATTTCAGGTCATCAAAATATCTCACCCTAATCACTCAAAAAAAAACAACTACAAAAAACACTTTCCCAGGGAAAAAGACTGTTGTGTCTGGGTAAACACCTCCCAGGAAATAACTTAAAGATTTGAGCCTAACAATCTCTGACAATTTTGTTTGACTCCATTGACTAGTGGTTAGAAGAAGCAAAATTATCAGTAAGAAGTGAGAATATTGCTACTCAGGTGACAAGTTTGGGGAGGCAAGACTTGTTTCTTGCAAAGTGTTATTCTATCAGCTGTTGGGCCACATCATCCATTTGGGTAGTATCAAGTTAGAATAAGAGGAGTTCCCATGGTGTAATGTTTAACATGCTGGACTGGGGTCATGAAGTGAGTGAATTCAACCTCCAGTCACATTCTTACTTTCAGACTAATACACTTGGCAAAGGCATGAACTCACTTATCCCCTTAGTTATGGGTTAAATAAGTAAAGTTGGTGACTGTAGTTGAAGGCAACCCAAAGGCTTCCTTTTCAATAGCTATTACATTGAGGTGTAGGTGAGGGTGCTACTCCTTTCACTGGATTTCTCCACTTTACCCTTGATACGTACCTTATAATGCTGAGTGTTAAGCAAGGCAGTATCAAGTACCGTTTTTTGAGTCTTTGGTATGATTTGACCTGGGATTGAACCCTAGTCTCCTGGGTCATTGGTGAACACTGTACCAACTAGGCCAATGGGCATTGCTATTCTTGCACAAGAATGGCTTAGTCATTAAATAACCCATGAAGATTGATATGCCATTAAAGAAAGGAACCAAACCAAATCAAAATGATCTCCTCTGTTCATTTAAGCTGTTTTGTTTTCTTGAAATTTTTCTTTTTTTTTTCTTTGATAAAAGAGAAATTATCTTATGCTGACAATTCTGATAGAGAGTTATTGTTTTTTTATTAAGCATTTTTGCATTCACCAAAAATAGGTTCTTTAATGATTATAGAACTAATCTATTTGCATATATGTAAGGTCCTCATTATCTGTGATAGGTTATAAAACATCCTTCCTTCTCTTGATGGTGAAATTCCTGGATAAGAAAAGTTTCACCATTAGTTTTTCCCTGCTTAGATAACACAACATTTGTGGACCTTCTGAAATTTCTTTGATGATTGTTGTGCTTCATAACCTCCTTACAATGTCACCTGGAGTTGATCTGCTAATTTAGAGGTTAGCAGTTTGTTCAAATTAGAAGAAAAATAATGTCTAACAAAGCTGCTCGAGTGAAGGAATTAGTTACATTTTTTTTCTTAAAGTTGTTGAAAAGATTTTTCATTCAGATTTTTTGGTTACACTTTGTTTGGGCAATGGTCAAATGCAAAGAACCGTTCATGTAAATCTATGTGTGTGAAAAAGAAAAAGCAGATAACTTATAGGAGTCAAATAGGATACTTTTTATCTATGCTATTTTAAGACTATTTTTATTATGCTGGAAGCTGAAAGAAAAGTTTACAGCTTGGTAGATCACATAAAATGGCTCTTGTTCAGGTTATTATTATCACTTTAATAGTAATATTTCAGATGTAGTAGTTACAATTTAGGTTCCCATTAAAAATGATTTTCACTTCCTGAGTTTTGCATTTCTTCAACTTCTTTTTTTTTTTAGATCAAGCTTAGTTGTAAAGTTAATATATTATGAGAACATGTTTGTTTAATTTATAGGTCATGAGAGTTTGGCATTTAACCGAATAGTTTAAAGTAATCAAAATTGAGATTTAAATGTTTGCATTTAGACATTACGAATGAAGCAGGTAGGAAAGAAGAAATAGTTAAAAAAGTACAAGAAAAAGAAAGAAAGAGATAATAACCAAGGAAAAAATAGAAAGAAATGAAAAAAAAAATTAAATGTTTAAGAAAGGAAATTTCTCACTCACATACACACTGCAAATGTTTTTATTACTTTTTAAGCTTCCTCGGCCTTAACAGGATTTAGCTTATTTGTTCATTACCCTTTTGCAAGATTATTAAAAACAGTTTAAAATAGAAAGTACAGGAATCATTTCAAATGTTTGTTTGTTTTTTTGTTTTTTTAAAATAAAAAAAAAGGAGAAATAAGAGATCAACAAATTAAGCTGTGTTTAAAGTTATTGCCTTTTTCTATTTCTTTTTTCTTTTTTCTTGTTTCTGCATCATTGTTAATGACAACTATTCACAAGCTCTGTTGATCTTGTATGCTCAATTACATTCCCAATGTTTCTTTCCTTCTCTTAAAATAATAGGCAATCCAAAATGCATCTCTTTAATAGAAATACATTTCTTGGGTTTTTGGTCAGTTCATTCTGGGACAAATATTTGATAGTTAACACAAGGCCAGCAAATTTATAAAGCTAAACAAAAATCATTCCTCTAGAAATGAAGATCTAGTTACAGGAGGCAGTTAGCCGAGAGAAGTTTTTCTCAGTCAATGTCTTGATCCTTGAATGAACAAAAATCATTTAGAATGCAGCGAACTATACAAAATACTCTACATTCTAACTGAGCATCAAAATTCAAGAGATTTATGGAACAAAGTGTTTATTCTTGTTTGGACAGTTGAAATTGAGGTTGAACATTTCTCTCAATGTTTTAGCAAAGAACAACCAGTAATTAATGTTATATAAGATCTCATGAAATAGTTACTTTTGAAAATGAACCTTACGTAAATGTTTATAACAAAATATCATTGCAAAATAAGGTACAAAAATCAAATTTTCTAAAATTTCGAATGAAAGTTTAAAACTAATTTTTCTTTAGAGTTTTTCTAGTGTCAATTTCGATTAACCTGATGCTAAAAATTTTTCTGGATTTCTAAGAGGAAGTATTATCATTATCAGAGGCAGTGTATGGAATTTGCAGTTTCCACTTCTGTGACAAATGAAGCGGTTGCTCTGGAGGCATGATATATTAGAGGTAACTCCATAAAATAAAAATAGCCCAGTTGGGTGGGGCTGTAGAATACACCACCTCTATCTCTGCAGAAGGATAAACCCTCCCCATCTCCACAATAAATATTCCGGATATGACATAAACTACATCTGATGGTGAGGCTTCAGTCCTGGAACTTTGGGGAATGTGGAGTATCCCTTCATGACCATTACTCCCAAGTCCTCTCCAACCCAGAGTGGTAGTACCTGATAGGGTCCTCTCTATGCATTAAATAAAACTGTTTGACATTTAAACTGTTCGCAATCACTACATTGGATTGTTAGAAATATAACTGTTTCATCATTTATAAAACAAATGACTTGATGCTTAATTGAATCTTTAGTGATACATAATACATCCCTCAATATGTCCCGGGCTTGATATATAGATGGTGATATATAATTTTTATAAAGTACTAACCTTCAAATGGCACATGTCAAAATTTGAGTCCAACCAGATTATTAGTTTACAAATTACAGTTATCTAAGTGAAGCTACTGCTGCAAATTTTCAAAACAATGGAAAAATCTGAATTTTATGTGTTGATAAAGCATTGCTTTCTGATGGGGAAAAAATTCTGTTCAAGCAAAGCAATGGCTTGATAAGTGTTATTTCGACTCTGCTCCATTGGAAAAAATGATTAGGAGGTGGTATGCTGACTTTAAATTTGGTTGTACTGACACAAATGAGGCTGAACACTCAGGACATCCAAATTTGATAGTTGTTTCAGAAAACACCAAAAAACTTATTTTGGCCAAATGTAAGTTGAAGATGCGTGAGATAGCAAAGGAGTTGAAGATATCAAAAGGCAATGTATTCACCATATTGCAATGAGAAAGCTATGTTGAAAGTGGGTAGTACATTTGCTTACAGTCAATCAAAAATAACATGTTAACAATTCAGAGCATTGTTTGTAACAGTTTCAATGTAACAAAAAGGAGCTTTTCTATAAATGTGTGACAATGGATGAAACATGGATTCACCACTTCACTCTGGAGTCATATTGGCTGTCAGCTGAGAGGCCAGCAGCAGGGGAAAACCTTCCAAACATACAAACATAAGCAGGCAAGGTTTCAGCCTCCATATTTTAGGTATTTTGTTAATCGATTACCTTGAGAAAGGAAGAACCATCAATAAAAAAAATATATATACCATTATTGGAGCATTTGAAGGAAGAAATTGCCAAAAATGGCCACAAATGAAAAAGAAAAAAGGGCTCTTTCACCAAGACAATGCACCATATCAAATGTCAATTACAAGGATGACAAAACTACATGAATTGCACTTCAAATAGCTTCCACACCCACTCTATTCTCCAGATCTGGCGCCCAGTGACTACTGGTTGTTTGCAGGCCTCTATGGAATGTTCCAGGGAAAAAGATTTAACTCCAATGAAGAAGTAATATCGGAAACTTATTTTGAGGCCAAAAACAAATTGTTCTACAAAAAAAGCATCAAATTGTTAGAGAAGTGCTAGAATCAGTGTATCACCCTCGGAGACTGTCCATGAATAAAGTAAAATTTTACTTAAAAGCTGTTGCTTTATTCATTAAGCCCAGGACTTACTGAGTGATCTGTTAACAATACTTGGAACCATTTAACTGTGTAAATAAATGGGTAATGTTGAATAGAATTATTAGTGTTAATTAACAATACTTGATACTCTGTGTTCCTAAATTGAATTATTGGAATAACTTTGCAATGCCAGGAACCATTTGACTGTGAGCAAATGAATGAATAGTGTTCAATAGAATAGTTAGTGTTAAGTATCAATACTTGTAACCACTTCCCTGTCTGCAAACAAATGAATAATATTGAATAGTATTAGATTAAGAAAGCAATAATTGGAACCATTTAACTGTGTAGAAACAATAGCAATACTAGTGTGCAAACAAATTAGTTTTAACTCATTTAAAAATGAAACAAACCATGTGTGAAAACAAATGACCGATGTTAAATTATGACTGTTATATAACAATACTTGAAACGATTTTACTGCATACAAAAAAAATGAACTCAGGCTGATTTAAAACTTTTATCTACAAAAATATGTTTACAAAATGTGTATTTAATATATATAAGTATAAACTGAACTGAGCAGGAAATAACTGACAATAACTGGGCTGTCAAATAAGAAATGCACCTGTGTAAATAACAGGTGCATCGGGTTGAAAATATCAGGGGATAACCTTGACTGTGGACGGGTTGACTTGAGTGCAGATGTGACGCTCACTGAAGCAGGTGGGTGTCAAACACTTATATAACCTGGTGTTTCAGGAAGTTTGAGTTGGAGATCAGAGTTTGGAGTCAGTGGTTGCAGTTCGAAGCAGTGAGAACCAGACCCAGCAGAGAGCTGGGCACTCAGGGCCCCCGGTTGAGCAGCCGCACTGGATGAGAAAGAAGTGCTGCTATAGCCAGAAGATCTGGAGGTCAATATGTTGCAGTCTTTGTTCAGTCTCCAACTCACCTCTCACACGTAATCCTTTCATAACCCATTGTACCATATTCGCAATTAACGCTAGTTGTGAAATGGACATATAATGTTCATTTCTATAGAATATATAAAGAACATAGGAATCTCGGAATTCGAAAACACGTAAAGACTTCTTGTTCATGTACGAAACCTTTTTATTAACTTTGAGTTAAAGATTTTGACGTAAGGAGGAGAGACACAATCTTCTATGCTGTCTTATTCATTTGGCCCCCAACTCGAGCGGCCCCCATTGGGCACACATTCGCCTCGTGCCTGCGAGCTCCAAAAATCGATCCTTCTCGTTTGGCGTCTAGTTTCCGACTCTTATTTTCTTCAAATTCTCACACAAACTTCCGCGTGCATCCACCCGCCCGCACCCGCGTTAACACCTGCCTCAATTGCCTCTAACTAACCTATGTGCCGAAAAGTTCTCAGCCTAACTAAACTCAAAGGCATGAACCGAAATCCCTCGGCTATTTTATAACACCATTTCAAATAAAGTGTGAGAGGTATATTTTTCTAAAGAACTGTGTTTCGTTCATCATTATGCATATGAGTATGTTACATATCATTTCTTATTTAGGAAGTTTATAGAGGTTTCTAAATTTTGTGAGGAGTACAAATTAAAAAATTTTCTGTAGTGTACAATCAAGTCTAGAGCTGCTCTTATCTTTACGTACTTGGACTAGTATCCTTATCTTGGTTGTGATTGAGGGCTTGAGACTGTAAAAAAAACTCCTAATTACTCTATGACTTGGGCAACTGAGGTGCTGGTCATGATGTAATTGGTAATGGACACAGTGACCCAAGTTCAAACCTTGGACTAGTCATTTTGTATTTTGCATAGTGCTGATACTCTTGAGAAGGTATGAATTTAACTATTTCTTTTTCCAGCTATGGGTAAATAGTAGGACAGACTGATCTCTTGAGTCAGTCTGGAAAGGGTGGAGTAAGCATAACAAGTAGCGTTCAATTATTAGAAAAAGATAGACAAATGATATTGGGTGTAAGACTTCAATTTATCCCTAACAGATTGACTGAAATGACATTGGCAGGTCTGAGTTCAGTCCTTGGTTAAGTGGTGTGTAAAAAATCCTCAAGTTTAATGGAAGAAAAAGACAATATCTTAAAAATAAAATAAGCTGAAAAAATTCACTGATTCAAGATATTTTCTTAGCATTTATAATGGAATGAAAACAATCTACCCTGATGGATTCGATAAAATGGTATACTTTTAAATTTTCAAATTAACTATCAGAGAAATTTGAAAAAAAGCTAAAAGGTAGCTGTAGGAGGAGGAGAAAAATATATTTATTTGCTACAGAGTGCTACCGGAAAGACCATGGCCAATTGCCTAAGTGAACTTAGGCAAGTGGCCATGGTCTTTCCATCTAACTAAAGACTTAGATTTTTTTTTTCTTTTCAGAAATGATTAGTTATGATCATGACTTGAACCTATAGACACCAGGAGTTTGTTGTTGGAATGTTTTTTTCAAAGACTGATTAATCTTTAATTGCTACACAGAGAGCATTTCATGCTATTTCATGTTACATCAGAATGATTCTATTCTGGATTGAATTTTCAACCCATAGCAGTATTGGTTTTCTATCCGGAATGACATCATTCCAACATAATCTGAAATGAGCAGGAAAAACTCTCTGTGTAGCAATTACAGATTCACCAGTCTTAAAAAATGTTCCAAAGGCAAACACATTGTGTATAACAGTCCAAACCATGATTGTAACTAATGATTACTTGGTAAAAAAAGTTAAGACATTAGCTAAATTAAGCTACCATTACCACTTGCCTAAGTATACTTGCTTGCCCTGTTGACTGTGGCTGTAGAATACACCTCTGCAGTGGGGTAAGACCCCGCCTCCTCAATGAGTGTCCTGATATGACACTAAACAATCTCATGGTGAGGTTCCAGAGATGCTGGAGCTTTGGGGAATGTGAAGCACCCTTGCCATCGCTCCCAGGTACATTCTGTCTCAGTGTGGTAGCACCTGATAGGGCTCTATCTATGGGTAAAATAGAACTAAATTGCGTACTTATGCTAAACTGAATTGTTTGAAATAGAACTGTTTTTGACATTGAAACTGTACTAAACTGAATAGTTCAAAATAGAACTGTTTTGACATTTAACCATGTGTAAACAAAAACTTTACTTATATTAAACGGAATTGTTTGAATTAGAACTTTTTCACTAAATAGAATAGCTTAAAATGGGATGTTTTTGACAATTAAACTGTATACTCATGTTAAGCTGAATTGTTTGGTAATGAACTAATTATTTGTATAAAAATGAATATGGCATTAAATAACCTACAAAAGTTGATATACCATAAAACCAAAACAGCCAACCTAAGTTTACTTGCTCAACACAAATAACAGATAAAAATGTGAGCTGTATTTTTGCTGCATCTTGTATAAATGAATTACAAAATTTTAGCACTTGAAGTGGGGAGCATGGTCTTATCTTAAAAGATCATTTCCCCCACCCCAACTCCCCTAGAAACAAAATTAACAAATGAAACAATAAGAAACAAAAAACCAGCAAAATAACAGCAAAACAATAAACTTCAGTATGTGGTACAGTGTTACCAAATTATAGTTTTTAATATATTCAATTAACCTACTAAATTATTAGACATCATCAGGAAAAAAATAAATCAATGAAAAATATTATTTAGGAAATCATCCCAAACAATCCAGAAAAGGATGGTTTCTTTAATGATATTTTATGGCGTCATGGCTCAAGTGTTGGAATGTGGTCTCAAAGTAAGCGAGTTCAAACTCTAGTCATGTTATTATGTTCACTTTTGGACTAATGCCCTCAGGAAAGGTATGAACACCCTTATCCCCCAGCTATAGGTTAAATAGTATGACTTTTGTTCTTTTACAATGATGGCTTTGGCATTAAATAACCCATGAAGGTTGATATGCCATTAAAGAAACAAACCAAACTAAATTAATCTGGCCCAGTCATCTGGGGCTGGAGAATATACTGGCAGCATCTCAGCAGAGGAGTAAGACCTCTCTCCCCAAATGAGTGTTCTGGATATGACACTAAACAATCTGATGGTGAGGCTTCAGTAATGCTGTAGCTTTGGGAAATGTAGAGTACTTTTGTTGCCATCACTCCCTGGTTCACTTTGGCTCGGAGTGGTAGCATCTGTTAGGGTCCTATATATGAGTCAAACAGAACTAAACTATGTAATTATGCTAAACTGAATTTGTTTGAAATTAACTGTTTTTACACAAAAACTGTACTTTTTGAAACACTAATCAAAATGATATAATTCAGTGTTACATTACCCGAAAAGGATTAATACTTCATAAGACAACCAACCAAGTTAGTCAACTGATAATTTAGCCAAGATTTTCACATTTGTGTACAGAAATATTGATAATTCTTGAAATTTAAAAAAATTTTTTACGTATAAAAATAAAATCTAAAGTTTGTTTAATGGCATGTCAACTTTTTTAAAAATTTGTAAATGATTGTAATAATCATATTTTTAATATTCCTTTGCATTTATTTGAATTGTACTTTTTTTTGCTTATAATCATTTGTTTGCTCATATTAATATCAATTCAATACAAATAATTAGCACACAGTAGTATGGTTTCAAGTATTTCTAAGACTAATGATTTATATATAATTATACCATTACAATTACCTGTTCCTATTTAATAATCATTTGTTAGTTCATAGTAATATCAAGTGTATCAATTTAATACAAGTATTTTGTGAACAATTGTTTGTGCACAGTTATATGGTTTCAAGTATACCAAACAAATACAAATAATTTTCCAGCAGATATATTTGGACCGTTGAGAGCAAGCTAGTAGGCATTACCACTTTGGGACAGAGTGGGCCTGAACATAATAGCAACGAAGAGGTACTACACTTTACTCAGAGTTTCAGAACTGGAGCCTCGTTTGGTGTGCCGTTTTGTCTCATACTCAGGATACCTTTTTTTTCAGGGTGGAAACTGACTTAGTATCTTACCCTCTGTCCAAAAAGTGAAATATGAGTTACATTCCTTGAGAATTTAGTTTGAACTCTTTTCAAAGATGTATTTACCCAACCCAACTACACAAGCAAGAAGCAAAGTAAGGTTAATTTTTAAGCAGAGTTTGAATTCAGGATTTTCTTTCTCCGATATTGGTTGCTATACCAAGATTAAAGAGCTAAGTCTTCCTTACTATTCACTCATAGCAGGAGGTGGAATAGTTAGTTATACCTTTCCCAAGGGTATTAGTGCTATGTGATATTCAAAGAGGCTTGTCCAGAACTGATATTTGGTTTGCCATGTTCATTTTGGATCATAATAACCTTTACACCATAATTGCCTCCATAACTCTTTTGATGAATAGCAGTTAGAATTATACAAACTTTGATAACTTTACTGAATTAAGATAAACAAAAAATACATAGTTATTTCTTATGATCCTTTTATATTTATCTTTCAAAATGAATCCTGTAAACTATTATTCAAAATGTTAAAGGAAAACATGAAGCAGATAATTCTTATGGTGAACTATTAAAAGTATGATGAACACCAATGTAGTATTTGTGCTTTTTAGAAGAGTTATTGTCGTCATCCTCCAGATGTTAGGGTATACATGTGGAATCTCTTGAAATACTTTTACAATAAGGGCACTTCACATCTTGAAACAATATCATTTTCAGAATTCTTACTGCACATGTCCTATAAGGATGTGGCACTGAATGAAACAGAAAAAAAAAATGGTACGGTTCAATTGTTTTTTAAAAAATTGCACCTTCTTCAAATAGAGCATAATTTATTTAATGTATTTGACTGTCAAATTATGTGAAAAAAAGTTTATTCTGCTATGAACCTTGCAACTTCTTCATCATCAGAACATGTTGATGGGACAAATTCCCCTCTCTTCTTCTAGCCATCTGTCCCTATTGGTCATCACTTTTGGTAGGGTCTCTAGATAGCATCCAGTGTCCACACAAAACTGGTACAGCTATAAAGTTACTTACCTCCTATCACACAAACTAACCAACAATCACAAATAAGTAGCCAAGTCAGCTGGGACTGTAGAATACACTAACTGCATCTCTGCAGAGGGGTAAGACTCTTCCTCTGAGTGTCCTGTTTATGACACTGAACAATCTGATGGTGAGGCTCAAGCAATGCAGGAGATTTGAGAAATGTGGAGTATCCCTTTATGGCCATTGCTCCCAGGTCCACTCTAGCCTGGAGTGGTAGCACCTGTAAGGGTCCTATCTATAGGTCAAATAGAACTAAACTGTGTACTTATGCTAAACTGAATAGCTTGAAATAGAACTGTTTACATGTATAAAAATGGATGTGGTATTAAATAACCTGCAATGGTTGTTATGTCATAAAACAATGACAATTAAAACATGCTGGGCACTGCTGGAGAAATAAGCATGAACTCATAGGTGATATTCTCCTATAGATTCCTACATATGGAAACAGTAACATTGGCTGACCAGTAAAAATTTACATTTGTCTGCTCTGTGTGGACAATAGATGCTATTTAGAGGACCTACCAACTTAAAAAGTTGTAAATTTGATATTAAATATGGATTGGAACTAAAACCTAAGATTAAAGTATGAAGGTCCTTCAATTAAAGTGAATTCTGTCTAAGGATTTGGTAGTAAGAAGCATTATTTACAGTTGCATCTTTTTCAAGAAAATCAGTTCTTTCATGCTTCAGAAGATTGCCAGCATGACCTTCTTTACTGACTTCTAAACCTCAAACCTTTTCTTTACCAGAGTGTCACTGTTTTTTTTCCATGAACTGTCTTTTCAACTGGGGCTTGTAAACCCATGTAGACTCATTATTAATATTTTTTGTTGACAAAACATTTCTCTGAGCACATCACAGATTCTTCTTTAAAGATCACATTGTTTGCCCTTCTCAGCCACTGAAAATTTGATGACAGACTTCTGTTCAAGCCTGGAGCACTCTGTTTAACTTGTTACCATTTTGAATAGCCTCAAAACAAATATTTCTGTTGGATAAAAATAATTTTTGGTATAAACCAATTCTAAGCAGTGTTTAGATTTATGAAAAAGAATTCAGAAAAAAAAATGTATTTTGCTTTTTTTTCAAAAAAAAATTCTTATTCATGGAAGAAGTTGGCGACTGTAGTCGAGGATGACCAGAAGGCTCCCTTTTCAATAGTTTCTACATATTTCCTTATAATGCTGAGGGTTATGTTCATTGGTCTAATGAGTAGAGTGTTTACCAATGGTCCAGGATATTGGATCCTTGGTCAAGTCATACCAAAGACTCAAAAAATGGATGATGCCTTGCTTAACACTCAGCATTATAAGGATCAAGGGTAAAGTGGAGCAATCCAAGGAATGGAATAGCACCCTCTCCCACATCTTGGTGTAGTAGCTATTAAAAAGGGAACCTTCCGGTCACCCTTGACTATGGTCGCCAACTTACTTAATTATGGAAAAACTTTTGTATCTCTGTGCTTTCTCTAGGTTTTTTTTTTTTTTTTCAGCTAATATCAAAGGAAACAAAGTTCTTAGTGGTTTTCCTTGATCCCATCTGGTCAACCATTTTATATATATATATATATATATATATAAGTAGCATAACCGCAATTATTTTAAACTAAACAGTAAAACTTGTTGAGTTAAAATCCATGCTTCGTATCCAGAAGGTAGAGCAAATATAACATCATTAAAAGATTCTTTCTTTACTACTCAGTTTCCCTTTTATGTGACCATTAGAGGGGCACACACACATATATATATATATATAGGCAAGTACAATATGGCTAATAAGTACACTCTGAAGAATTTTTATGAAATGTTTTCTTCTAAACCAAGGATACTAAGAATTTATTATTTCCAGTGGAACACTATACGATGAAAATGGATAATATTAGGTATTATTTTTTCCCAAACTCTACAACATCCTACTCAAACAAAATGTTGGCATTTCCATTCTTTGCCTCTTTAGCAGGGCTTAGCATACATTGATTACATTCACTGCCGTAGGGTAAGATCCCTCTCCGTGAAGAATGGGTTTCCTGAGTATGATGATAAATTCCATCGGATGGTAATGCTCTAATTCTGGAGATTTGGGGAGTGCTTGGTCACCCCCTTCATTCCCATTACTCTCTGGCCCACTCTGTTTTAGAATGATTTGTATTTGATAAGACTGTAAAAAAACAACCTAAGAAAAAACTACATAAAAAAATGCAAATATAAATGTGATTCCCAAATATCTAGACATAAAATAACCCTAGACAGGTTGACTTGGAGTTAAAATCAATTATTTATAGCCAGTACTATAAAACATAGCAATTTTTGTAAACTTCCCATATGTGAGACCTTAGTGCCTATCAGGTTAATAAATTAGTCTACCAAGTATAGAATGATAAAAAAATCAATGTTTTTATACTTGCAGAGTAACAAAATATTATGCTTCGATTTCCATTTGCCTGTAGTGTATTATGTGTGTAAGCAAGAAATACCATTTAGTGTAGTAATAATAATGATAAAAAATATTTGTATAAAAAAAAAAATATATATATATATATATATGTGTGTGATAACCAAGACATCCAGAGTGGCGTTTGTGAGGAATTCTTTTTTTGACAAGAGATACACACATTGAAAGAAACCTAAAAAGTAAGAAAAAACAAAACAAAAAAACTAACCAAAGAAAAGCAAATAGAAAGAACTCTTGATCAAGAGACTTTGAAGCCAACTGATTCCTTCGGAATACAAAATAATCCTTTCCAGTATATTCATATTACATTTTGTCGATCATGTCTTCTTTCTGCAGGCTACCCCAGTTTGTCAAATTGTGCCTTTTCTTATTGTAATACTGGCATTGCTGAATTCAGAATTGAGATGGAATCGCCAACCTCCGTGAATGGAGGACATGCAGTCAACCTCGTCAGCATTGTCAGCAATAAAGTGGTGGCGCATTATCTTAACAATTACCTTGAGAAATCTCCAAGAGTAGATGATGCCAAATCGAATTTGTGTCTGCAAATAGAACTAGGGAAGATCGGTGCCATTATGAAGTGACCACAACATGTCTTTGCAGACATGACATATATTAGGGTGTGTAGGGGTGTGTAAGGACAAATGCAGACACATCACTGCTCATAAATATACTTTCATATGAAATCTATAAGTATTTTAATATGCATGTCATGCACTGGCTATGCTCATCTTCCCTACCACTATGCTATATGAGTTATATATATATATCCACAAATCAATTTCATATAAAATATGACTGATGGAATGTGTGTGTGTATGTATATATATATATATATATATACACACACACACACAAACACACACATATATTTGGTCTATGTATATACAAGAGATAGCATATACGCTGGTATACAACTGACATGTATTGAGAAAGTGTATGTGTATATATCAAGTGATCCTGATGGCATGGATTCCCTTGACTCACTCTTGCAATCCATCCCTATCGTGCAATGCTTTTGATAGGACCTCTTAACAGCATCCTGTGTCCATACTGAGCTGATAAATAAAGTCTTTACTGATTGGCTAACACTGGTGTGTTTGTGGGTAGGAGCCAAAGAGAAAACTTCACTTCTGAATTTATCCTTACTTCTCCAGCTTGTTCTGCATGGTTTGTTTATTTTACTTGGATGGTTTGAGAGATGGGAGGTCAGTGACTGTACAGCTGCAGTTTTGTGAGGAGCTGCTACTGTTGCTGCTGGTTTTAGGCTATGCAGTAGATATTTGGGTTGTGCAGGTGGACTTGTGAGGAGCACTAGGTCATCTGCAAAGTCTGCATTTGTGATAGTTTATGCAGGATATTGTCTACTTCTTACCTTTTTTTTTTTTAACTGTGAGATCATTTCTTTTTTCTTTGGATATGCAATGTGCCTAATATATGTATATGTGTGTAGAGCATTAAAAATAATGAGTCACTTGAGTAAATATTGCTTCAGTTTTGATATTTTTCAACACACCTATTGAATGATGGATGGAATAGGCACACTTTTGAACATGACGGTTGCAACAAATGATGGCAATTTCTGGAAATACTTTCTTGATCTAGGTGTATCCAAAATAATGCATCCATTTGACTTCACATATATTGATGGCTTGCTCTGATTGACTCAATATCAGTTCCACTCTGGCTCGGAGTGGTAGCACCTGATAGGGCCCTATCTATGGGTTAAATAGAACTAACAGCATACTTATGCTAAAATGAATTGAGTAAACTGAATAGCTTGAAATAGAAACGTTTTTGACAATTAAACTGAACTTACACTTAAACTGCGTGCTTATGCTTAACTGAATTATTTCAAATTGAACTGTTTTTCGACATTAAAAGTGTATTTATACTTAACTGAATTATTACATATAACTGCTTGAATAGTTAGAAATGGAAATGTTTTTGACCATTAAACTGTGTACTTATGCTAAACTGAACTGTTTTCAATAGAACAGATTATTTACATAAAAATGGATTTGGGGTTAAATAACCTACAAAGGTTGATATGCCATAAAACCAAACAAACCAAACCATCAATATCATTGAACACCTGAGCTATTTGAATACATGAATACTTTCCTTAATTTCTTGAATGTAATATATAACTACAGTGAGTCAACATTTTTGCAATATTTTGGTAACGTGAAGTGTAGTTCAGCATGTGTGGATGCCTTTGCCCAGGTAATGAAGGTGATAAACCACACTGTTCTCTGAGATGTCAAACTCGCCTGATACTCTTTGAATTCTACTTGCCAGATTTTTCTCGCCAGATTTTTCTCATGCTTTTAAGCTTACCTGGCCACATTTCTTGAACCATTTGTTTCTCGTTAACCACGCCTTTACTTTTATCTTGACAAATGTTTTTTGGTTGCTTCCACGGCAGTATAGCCAAGTTTGAACACACAAAGCATCAATTACCAAATTAGACTAGGCTACGTGTTCATCTGTGCAGCATTGAAATTATACAGCCAGTCAGCTGGAGCTATAGAATATACCAATTTCATCTCTGCAGAGGAGTAAGACTCCCACCCCACCCCAGCCACATCCAACAAGTGCCCTGATATGACTCTTAACCATCTGATTGTAAGACTCCAGTCCGGAAGTTTTGAGGAATATGGAGTACCTTTTCATTGCCATTACTCCCAGGTTCACTCTGATTCAGCTTGGCACAACCTGTAAGAGTACCACCTATGGGTCAAAGAGAACTGTTTAATCATTTACTTTACTGGAAACCGTTTAAATGTATGAAACCAAATGATGAATATTAAATTGAATTATTAGTATTTGATAGCAATGCTTGAAACTCTTTAACTGTGTGCAGATAGAACTATTGGTGTTAGCAGTACTTGAAAAAATTTAACTGTGTGCAAACAAATGAAGTCTGACTCATTTAGAAATGTTACCTACAAACTCTTCATTTCCAATCATATGTGTAACAAGATTTAACAATAAATAACTTACTTGGGTTAATATGCTATAAAACACAACCAACCAATACAAGGAGTGAAACAATGCACTATGTGTCGATGCACTAACTACCATGATACTATTAACCACGTGCCCAGTCGGCTGGGGCTGTAGAATACACTAACTGTACCTCTGCAGAGGGGTTAGACCCCCTCCCCAATGAGTGTCCTGGATATGACACTTAACAATCTGATGGTGAGATTCCAGTGATGCTAGAGCTTTGGGGAATACGGAGCACCTCTTCATTGCCATTGCTCCCAGGTCCACTCTGGCCCAGAATGGAAACACTACATAGGGCCCTATCGATGGGTTAAAAAGAACTAACTGCATACTTATGCTAAACAGAATTGTTTGAATTAGAACTGTTTGACTAAACTGAATAGGTTGAAATAAAAATGTTTTGACAATTAAACTGCACTTGCATTTAAACTAGTGCTTATGGTAAACTGAATTGTTTGAAATGGAACTGTTTTTGACATTGAAACTCTACTTACATTAATCTGAATTGTTTAATATAGAACTGTTCTGACATTTAACTGCGTGTAAACAAAATCTGTACTTGTACTAAACTGAATTAGCCGAATTAGAACTGTTTGAATAAACTGAATAGCTTGAAAAAGAAATGCTTTTGACAAACTGTGTACTCACGCTAAACTGAATTGTTTGAAGTAGAACTGATTATTTGCATAAAAATGGATTCGGCATTAAATAAGGTTGATATGCCATAAAATCCAACCAACCAACCAATTACAAACCACAACAGGTACTTTTCTCAACTTGAACTGCTTTGTTTCAGTGATATATGCACAAACTAACATATACCAAAATATTCCACTTACCCTAGTATTTTTAATTACTTTAATTATTTGATTATCATTTTTCTATGATGTAACATTTTAAGGATCCCTATTTTCAAAGACTTTATAAAGGGATTGCTAATAATTTAACAAGTTGATGTACTCATCTGAATTGTGTAAAAAGTAAAGGCTATGATCAAACATGCAATAAGAATAGACAAATATGAAAAAAAATATTCTACTTAATTCTTCTGGTCAGCAGAGCTTACAATGTACTGAATGTATCCCTCACTGAAAGGTAAGACCCTCTCCAAAAAAGGAGTATTTTCTGTATGACATTAATCTGCATCTGATGGTGAGGTTCCAGTATTAAAGATTTCAGGAGTGTGGAGTATTCCTTCATTACCACTTCTCCCAGATCCACTCTGATTTGGAGTTAGTTCCATCTAGAGGTCAAATAGATCTGTTTAAAGATTATTTGAATTTGATAGGACTGTAAGCAAAAAAACAAATTAAAAACAACTGTCAAACAACTATTAAAATATCTAAATATGAATGTATAATGAATGTGATTCCTTGACATCTTGGCATAAAATAACTCTAGATGGGTTGACACTGTTAAAATCAGTCACTTTTTTAAAATGATGTTTATTTTACAATCTTTTTGTCAGTTAGAATTTTATGCCAAACTATTATAAATGGCTGTCATTAATTCACTTGTCTACATAACTGAAAAAGGATTTATCAAATTTTTTTTATATTATCTTATGAAGTTAGTATCATTCTGTGAAAAATTTCATGGAATTTTCTGAAGAAACGATTTATAAATTAATGAAAGATTTATTAATTTATACAGTTTTGTTTTTTGGATTGGTTTGTTGTGTTTTATGGCATATCAACCTTTGTAGGTTATTTAATGCCAAATCAATTTTTATGTAAATAATCTGTTCTATTTAAAACAATTCAGTTTAGCATGAGTACACAGTTTAATTGTCAAAAGCATTTCTATTTCAAACTATTCAAGCAGTTATATGTAACAATTCAGTTAAGTGTAAATACAGTTTTAATGTCGAAAAACAGTTCCACTTAAGCATAAGCACACAGTTTAAATGTAAGTACGGTTTAATTGTCAAAAACATTTCTATTTCAAGCTATTCAGTTTACTCAAACAATTCAGTTTAGCATAAGTATGCTGTTTGTTCTATTTAACTCATAGATAGGGCCCTATCAGGTGCTACCACGCCGGGCCAGAGTGGACTTGGGAGCAATGGCAATAAAGGGGTACTCCGCATTCCCCAAAGCTCCAGCATTGCTGGAACCTCACCATCAGATTTTTTAGTGTCATATCCCGGACACTCGTTGGCGGGGGGTCTTACCCCTCTGCAGAGAAGTAGTCGGTGTATTCTACAGCCCCAGCCGACTGGGCAAAGTTTTGTTTTTTGTCTGTATTGTTAGTCCTAACTCTTCTATGATGCTCTCTAATTATTTTACATGTACACTTTAAAGAAACCTATCTATAACTCTAATTAATAATATTTATATTATTTAGAGTATTTAGACTAATGTCCTCATTTTTGTTGTAACATGCACAATATTTTGTTGTACGCAGTCAGGGTTAATGGAATTAGAACAGTCTACTCTGATGGATTAATTAAAGGGTTCAGTTTGGAGTTCTTTGAAGGTTGCTGAATTTGACAAGAAATACCTGAAGAAGGCCAAAGGGTACATTGGTCAAAACATTGTGTGTATAACAACAAAAATATGGACAATAATCCAAATACTTTAAATGATATAAATCATCAGGCCACATCTGAAAAATTCAGACAATGATCATGATGTTTAATTATATATATATATATATATATATATATATATATATATATATATATAAAGTAAGGCATATAAATGGATTTTTTTTTCTCTTTTGAATTGTGAACAGTTTACATTTCTTGTTACCACATTGTTTCCTGCTTGAGACAACCTCTGAAAAAATACCTAATGATGAGGTTCTAGTTCTGGTGCTTTCAGGAATGTGGATCACCCCTTCATTAGCATTGTTCCCAGGTTCATTGTAATCCAGAGTGGTAGTACCTGTTAGGGTCCCATCTGTGGGACAAACAGAAATATTTAATCATTTATGATACTTAAAACCATTCAAATATGTGCAAACCCATGAGTTCTGGCTCATTCAAAAATATTACCAAAAAAGTATTTTAAAAATCATATATTTAATATATATCTATGAAATGGATTTGACATTAAATAACTTGATAAGTGTTGATACACTATAAAACACACACAACCAACAGCTCTCCCCCCAAAATTCCTCACTTTTTTTGCATGAAGAAAAAGATTTATGCTAAAACTTTTAACTAAAGCCAATAAGTTTATTTTTCATCCCTTTTCTGCAGCAGGCAGGATGTAACACAAGGTCAATTTTCGTCACAGAGCAATTGGTTTGAATCTGTTTTCCTTCTTGATTTGCTGTGTTACCAAGCCTAAAGAACCCAGTCTGTTCTACTATTTACATTTGAGGCGAGAAAGGATGTATTCATATCTTTCCAAGGGCATCAGTGAAAAATTAAGAGCAATCAACCTCATTCAGTATTTGAACTCAAGTTGCTTATTTTATTTTTTTAAAACAGTAACCATTACTTTAAAATGGCCTCCATAGAGGTCAGTAAGTATGTATACCAAATGTGGCAGCTCTACATCTAATTGTTTTCAATAGAAGACAGACAAACATACTCATCCCAATAATTGATCTAGATATATTAAAAATTATATTTAACCTCATAGTTTTTAGAAATGTAAGAATGTAACAAAACTAATTCAAACATCTTCCTTGAATCGGATTTGCGATATGTAAAGGTCCTATCTATAGGTCAAATAGAACTAAACTGTAATCATTTTAAATTAACTGTTTTTACATTTAACTGTGTGCAAACAAAAAACTGTACATATGCTAAACTGAATTGTTTGTAATAGAACTGTTTTTGATATTTAAACTGTGTACTTATACTAAACTGAATTGTTTGAAATAAAACTGTTTATAAGTATAAAAATGGATTTGGCATTAATGGTTGATATGCCACCAAACCAAACCAATATTTTCACTTGAAAACAAGAAATTAAAATGGTTATTCTATGAAGGAATAACAAAGAAATCCAAGAAAGATAAAAGTATGTCATTCATGTTTCATTTCATGATCCTCTGATAGCAAAATCTGGTCATGATATTTGATTCTGTGAGGATTCTCTTATAAAAAACTGTTGCAATGTTACTCCATTCTGTAAGGATTTTCACGTAAAAGAATGCCATAATGTTACTACACCCTGTAAGGATTTTCTCATAGAAGAATAGGTTAGTGTTATTCTATTTCATAAGAGTTTTCTGATAGAAGAATGACATAATGTTATTTCATTCTTGAAAGATTTTCTAGTAAAAGAATGTTACTCCATTCTGTAAGGATTATCTAGTAGAAGACTGCACTAATGTTAGTTCATTCTGAAAGGATTTTCTGATTGAAGAATGCAATAATGTCAACTTCTTCTGAAAGGATGTTTTGGTTGAAAAGTGCAGTAATGTTACTTAATTCAGCAAAGATTATATAGTATCAAAATTAATTTGTGTCACTTCATTCTGTAAGGTTGTTTTGATTTGTTTACATATGACTTGTTACTTTTATTTGTCTATGATTTTATATTGATGGCATCAATTCCATTGGAAAGTTGAGAACATAAGAGCATCAGTCAACTTAAATCCTTTCAAACAACTTGATAGAATAGAAAAAGCATCAGAAAAAGAAAGCAAAGAGATTAATAGATGGAAAGGAAGCTGAATTGAAAATAATAAAACATGAGATGATTTTGTAAAGTAAGAAGACTCAAGTATAGAAATATATAGTGAGAAAGGAACAAGTTAAGAGAAAGGATGGATTAAATAGTGTAGTCTACCAAGTTATATGCAGTATTTTTTTATGGGAGATATCTGAATCTTTAAGATGCCTGATGTTACCATGGCAATGGAATTTTGCATTACTCCCTCATAAAACCAGGCTGATATATCAGAAAAAGTTTGTATATGCTTCCAATTTTTTGTCAGAAAGTGATCAAACTTTTGGTATATCATTTATTCTGTGTCCTATGAACTCCTACCCATGGACACACCAATATTGGCAGACCAGAAAAAACTCAAATTTATCTTCTCTGTGTGGACGTTGTCTGCTGGACTTGCCAAGAATGGTGTCTGATAGGGACAGATGCTGAGAGAGAATCAAGGGAATCTGTGCTGTCAGCACACCTTGATGATGTGTTTATGTAACCCCTCTACCGTGAGTTAGATGTGATACAAGGAGAGCAGCTGGTTTGAATTGTTTTCCTTCACCTAGACCAGTTGCCTTACCAAGGTTAAAAAACCCAGTCTGCCTTACTATTTATGCCTTACCTATGTCTATGTGTGAACACAAACAACCAGAACTTTTAACTCTCAGTTATTACATTGATAATCATTATGCTTTGTGTGTCTCTTGTGTAGCATGATAACTTGCCTTGATGGAGTGGACAGATCAGAAGTTGGAGTCCCTAAGACTGTCTGATGTTCGTTGTATAGCCCTTCCCTTGGAGAACATCAGTGTTGTGTAGAAGAGAGACTTGCAGCATAGGCAACTGCCTGTCTTCCATACAGCCTTGCCCTCGCCCAAACCAACATCCAAGCGTAGATCCATAGTCTCATGAGACTGATGGATGCCAGAAAAGTTTCTTTGTTAATTAAAAAGAAAAAAAAAATCTTTAGTCAAATCGAATGTCCAAATTATCTTGAGAGATATTATTTGCAGTGTGGAATCATGGGATTTCGGCTTAAACTTTGTCAAATTGATCATAGAAATATTCTCCTCTCTAAATATCCTCCTATGTATCATCATACCAAATTAA
Source organism: Sepioteuthis lessoniana (assembly GCA_963585895.1). Classification (NCBI taxonomy): domain Eukaryota; kingdom Metazoa; phylum Mollusca; class Cephalopoda; order Myopsida; family Loliginidae; genus Sepioteuthis; species Sepioteuthis lessoniana. The sequence continues at coordinate 228,386 of CAUZXS010002518.1, read as the reverse complement.
AAAAAATGTCCTTAATCTGGAAGTTGGAATCACTTGTCAGAAAATGTTTTTGACAGTTTAAAGAATGAAGAGCAACAAAAAGGATTATTACAATCTTTAGCAGATATACACAAAAAAGTGTGGGGAAAGCATATTTACTTTGAAACACAATTAAATAAAAACTTCTTCTGCCTAATTTCCCTCCAAAATATAATCCTTTAAGAAGAAAGAACAAAAAAAAAATCTGATGTGGTGGGTGCAAAATGATCGGTTTTATATCATCATGTATATCACAAGAAAAATAAATATGATGACGACGACGACGACAACGCATGAGACATGATGAAACACAAAAACCAATTATTTCTTTCAAGAAATTTTCTGAATCCTTTTCTGCTGGCATTCCAAATTTTTAGAAGATTAATTTTTGCACTTCATTTTGATAGAAAACTGAGCCCCTCCCTCCTTTAAAAAAAAATGAATAGATTCTTTTCTTGATCCTGTTCTCAAATAATAGCTGCTTGTTCACTATCTAAGCTCAGATAACAAACAACATGAATTCTTTATGAAAAGCCAAAAATATTGTATGGAGATTATATATATATATATATATATATATATATATATATACACACACACACACACACACACGTTAGTGTCGTTGCATGTGTATTTATATCCTTTGAAAACTTTATCTGCTTATAAGCGGCATAAAGTCTCTCAACATAATGCATTTTATATAAAAATATATATATGATTGTACTTTGGAAACTTAATCAGTCTAATGCCTATATTAGCATAGTCCACAAATTCTAAATACGAACACACACACATTCTCAAGATTTTTGGTAGCATACTTGAATAAATATACAACCCCTATGTTTACAACATACATAATTTGTTCCACTATTTTATGCTAAAAAATCTCAATTGTTTATTAAACTAAATTATCTTAATTAATTCAAGGTGGGTTTCCTGAAGCCAGAAAGTTTCTCAATTTTTTTTTACCTGTGGACCCTTTTGATTTCTATTTTATTCTGGTGGACTCACTTAGCCATCTAATGCTTCAAAGATTTGATTATATTCTTATAATAGAAATTGTATAAAAAAAATTGTTTAAATGTTTTATGAATTGTAGAAGCACAACTAATCTATTGCATATAAAGGTTAACACCTAAACTCTATGGAAATTGACAGTTCACTATTTGAATAAGTCACAAATATACAAGGACATTTTTAGTAAAAAAAAAAAGATACTAATTTCATACAACTTCATTCTGTGAGTTTTGGGGTTGATGCTGCTCTGCAAGTTTTGCAATATCTGGCTCCTACATTGTCAATGATAATCAAAGATCAGTTTCAATTTTGTTATGAGCTTTTGATTGTTAGAAATGCTGCCGAAACCATATTCAACAAGGTATGATGAAAAGTTCACAACATTATGATTACTATGTTGAATTATGTTAAGTGTTAGAGAAATGTAGTTATTTCTTGCAATAAATTCATCTAAAGCAAAATCTTTTCATTGACCTCTAAAATACTATCATGAGTGTCAAACGGATAATTTTGCTTGCCTGGACTGCAAAAAAATCTTGGAAACTGGTTGAGAACCACTGATGTAAAAGGAAAAGAAAGAAATAGATTTTATCTGGCTTTTCTAAAGATTTAGTTTAGTTTTGTTCTTAGAAAAAAATTTTTAGCCCCTCCCTTCATATTTAGACCAATAGGTGTAACTGTCCCACCTTGTGAAAAAGCTAGATGAAAATGACAAAAGTTCAAGTGGTGCAGCCATGCAGTAGTAATGACATGGCTACCACTTTTATTTTATTAGAGAGATCAAATTTTTCTATTTTCATTAAGCAGTCTATACTTGACTTGTTCTTTTGAGATGGTACCATCTCCTCTTTAAACGGCAAGCTTTTGAAATTAGAACAGTTCATGTACCTTGGTAGCTATATTTTATCTACTGATAACTATGTCAACATATGGATAGGTAAAGGTATATTAGAATCAATGTTTTAAAATGTTTCAAATAACATACAAATATATCTAATTAGGTCTCCATTAAAAGGTAATTCCAATCATATATTACATGAGTGATATGTTAGATGAAAGGCAAATGTTACAAGTTGAATTGCAGTTATCTATTCTTTAAGATGACACTTGAAATTTTTTAAGTCTTTCATAAAACCAGTTGTGAATTGTCAATTTTATCTTTCAAACTCTGTTTATAATAGTTATATTAAAATATTTATTCCTCTGTAAATAATGGATGATTGTGATCAGAGTGTCTCCAAATTATGACCTACTGGTCACACCTGGCATCCAACCAAATTTTTTTAAAACCACTACATCTTAAGGTTGATATGCCATAAAACCCAACCAACCAACACTGCAACTTTGAAAATTTTATCCAACCATATGGTCAGACAGAAAATAGTTTTGTTCAAAGAAAAACTTAATATGGGTCAAAATTTTATCTGCTCAGAGGTTCACACATGCACTTCAGTGGTTAAGTGGTTGCTGTTGAAACTCAATAGCTGTTTGCATTAGTTATTATTTATTGACTTATCCAATATAATAGCTATAAAGCAGCCAACAATTTCATCTGATAGATTTTAATTGGCATGCCTACTTGTCTTAGGTTATTTAATTCCTAGAGCTTAGGAAAACATGTTCATTGTACTTTTATATTTATATTTTTTGTAAAGCTGTTTCTTAAGAGTTTTGATATCAAGTATTCCAACCGAATAATTATAAGGTTTCAAGTAACAATTTTAAATCAATAATATTCATAGTTGTATAGTTTCAAGTATTTCTATCTAATAATTATAGTTATATTTATCCAGCCAGATGTGATACAAGTCATTTTTTAAGCAAAGTACAGGTGGTTCTAGACCAATGGCCTTACCAAAGTGAAAGAGAACAGTCTACCCTATTATTTACCTGTAGCTTGGTTAGAGAGGAATAATTAGATTCACACCTTTCTCAAAAGTATTAGCACTATGAGAAATGCTAACAATCTTGTTCAAGATTTGAACTTTGGTTGATGGGTCCATTTTCACTGTCAATAACCATTACACCGCCATAATTATGTTTTCAAGTATTTCTTTTCAATAATCGTCATTTGTTTGCATACAGTTATGTCAAGTATTCCAACTAATAATTATAAGGTTTCAAGTATCTATTTTTATTTATTTATAACCATTTGTTTGTACTAGCATAATGGTTAGAGTGTTTGCCAATGGCCTAGGAGATCTGGGTTCAATCCCAGGTCAAGTCATACCAAAGACTCAAAAATGGTACTTGATGCTATCTTGCTTAACACTTAGCATTATAAGGTGTGTATCAAGGGTAGAGTAGAGCAATCCAGGGAAAAGAGTAGCGCCCTCCACTACACCTCAGTGTAGTAGCAATCGAAAAGGGAGTCTTCGGGTTACCCTCGACTACGGTTCCCAACTTTACTTTACTTGCTACTATTAATAATAATAATAATAATCCTTAGTAAACAATTATCAGTTCAAGTAACCATTTGTGCAAATAATTTATGGTATCAATCATTTTTATTAAATATGAATCATTTTTAAATTGATCTATTTGGCCTATAGTTGGGACCCTTATAGGTAAACACTACCTCAAGTCAGTGGACCTTGGAGTAATGATGATGAAGAGGTCACTCCACACTCCCTAGATCTTGAGAACTGGAGCCTTTCCATCTGATGCAATTTAGTGTCCTACCCAGGACACTTCTTTGTTGTGGGGAGGTCCTACTCCCCTGCAGATGGAGATACAGTCAGCATATTCTAAGCCCTACTGACAGGGCAGCACTCTCATTTGACATTCTGAATATAACCCATATTCTGCAAATACTTATACTACATATGATAAGACTGTCCCCTTTGGATTTAGCTTATATAAAGCTAGCAGACTCAATAAACTCACAAATAAATGATTATTTTCATTTATAGTTATTCTTGAAATATTGTCACCTAAATGATTATCTGGGTATCAATAGACCAAATGGCAAACATCTTGATGAATAGCTTTTAGTAGGTTGCTATAATTGTCAGAAAAAAGAAAGCAAACAGTATTGGTGCTGGAAAGTAGTAGTTTTAAAGTAGATGTATAAAGGAGCAAACTTGGACTGATTTTGTTATATGATAAGGCAATTATATTAAATCTAAATATTCACAATACAAATGGATTTGTCCTCTTCATTTAGGAACTGAAAGTCTCATGTCACAAGAGTAATGGCCTTTCATTAGTTTCTAAGTAAACTGCTAGAGCTTATTGGATGAATAGCAAAGTTTGTAATAAGATAGATAATTGAGGATTGATCAATTAAATATATCTGTAAATAGTATTAAGTATCGGTTCAATAACTTGAGGGAATTTTACTTGGATTTAAATATTATTAAGCTAAATTTGTTGGATCATGAAAATGCTCCTGCTCATGGTGTCTGTATATTTCTAGATTTGTAGATAATTTTAAGAAAGAATTTTATATTTCTAAAGAAAGAAATTCAATCAAATAATATTTTTTTCTAATCATCATTTTATTTTCAATTTAGTTGTTTAGCTGTGCTGAAGGTACTTTTTGAGGAACAGTTATCATCATTTGAACTCTACTCTGCCAATCAAATTCAAATCCTTGATGAAGGTGTTTGTATTTCATCTAGAGCTAATACCCTCAAGAAAAACATGAATCCAACTATTCTCCCTCCAGCTATGGCTAAATAGTATGGAAGACTGGGTTCTTTAACCTTGGTATAGCAACCAGTCGAGAAGAACAAAAATTCTGAATTCAAACCAGTTGTAGACCTGGAGTGGGATGGACTTTACTATTCTATTTCTACTGAAGGTATGCTACATGAGTATTACTCTCATGACCAAACCAGGTTTCAAGATAAGTCTTCTTCTCTGTTGTATATCACCCTATAAAAACATTAGATCAAAACCTACAATTTTAACTGGGCAACACAAGGTATTCTTACTTGTATAGGAAAGTATTAAGTAGTAGATAATTCATGCACTTACTGAATAAAAGGGTTTTCAACAGTTTTTTGAATATTCAGTCGTTAGATAAAGACAATGTGAAGCTGACTTGATCCACTGTGAAAAGTGACTATCATCAAAAAACATTTATTATGACTAAGACAGAAAATAGGTAACTCTTCTTTTTTGTTCATGATCATAAATGCAGAAAACTAGAACCAAAAAGTGAATAATATGAAAGGCATTATAATTGCAATTCACTGGACAGAGTTAGTTCTATAAAAATGAATGTGTATGTATATCGTACTCATTTACACTTTTTCAAGTTATCCTTTCTGATAAGTTTATTATCAACAATACTGTACCTAAGTTTCCTATAGTGTCCTGAGTATGACATTAAACTATATCTGATTGTGAGGCTCTGGTCCTGGGGATATGTATAGTCTACAGTGCCCCTTCATTGCCATTACTCCCAGATCCACTCTGATCTGGACTAGTAGTACCTATTAGAGATCCATCTATTAGTGAAATAGGTTGATTCAAAAATTATTTGCATTCAGTGGGACCATCTGCAAAAAAAAAAAAATTTCAGCAACAACTATGGAACATGTAAACATGTATGTGACTCCCTAACCTCTTGGCATAAAATAACCCAAGACTGGTTGACATGACAGTAAAATCAATTGAGCCCAGTCAGCTGGTGCTGTAGAATACAATGACTGAATCTCTGCAGAAAAGAAAAGTAAGACCCCCTCCCACTCTAATGAGTGTCCTGGATAGAACACTAAACAATCTGATAGTGAAGCTCCAATAATGCTGGAGCTTTAGGGAATGCAGAGTACTCTTTCATTGCTATTACTCCCAGGTCCACTCTGACCTGGAGTGGTGGCACCTGGTAGGGTCCTATTTATGGGTCAAATACAACTGTTTGACATAAACAGAGAGCAAACAAATGACTTTTGCTAAGTTGGATTGTTAAAAAATTGAACTGTTTTATCATTAAACTATGTATAAACAAATGACTGATGTTTAATTGAATTGTTAGAGATACATAGCAATACTTAGAACCACTTTGTTGACTTATGTTAAATTGAATTGTTAGATCATTTAACTGTGTACTGCAAAATGTGTTTACAAATCATACACATTTGATATATATGTAAAAACAGGATTTGACATTAAATAACCAACAATGGTTGATATGCCATAAAACCAAACCAAAATCAACTACTTCTGACCAATTGTATTTAGATGTTGCTTGAAGCTGTAATTGTTTACCAATGATTATGTTTAAAAACATACTTGTAAATTTATTAAGGATGCATTCTTATCATAAAAACAAGAATTAGTAACCTTAATTCAGCTCCTGATTGAAGCTTTTTGCATTTCACTTCATGCTAATGCCCTTGAGAAATGCCCCCTCCCAGCTATAAGTGAATTGTAGGAGAGATTAGGTTCTTTAGCTTTAGTAAGGTAAACAGTCTTAGAGAAGGAAAACTTACAGCAAATTTACTACGCTTTAAATTGACTTTAGTCATATCCTGCCTATGGTAGAGGAGGTGGATAAATATGTACTTATAAATATACTTATTATATTTCTACTTAATGAATCCTATGGTTAAACTTTAATTGAAGTTTTGGCATCAAATAAACCACAAAGGATTGAAATACTATGATACAGACAACATGAAGCTTTATGGAAATTAACAAAAACAAAGCTGACAAATTTTTATCAAGTAAACATTACAAAGTATTTTTTCCCTTCCAATCCTTTGAACTGGTTTATGAATCATTTTTTAAAAATTGTTTCACATAATTGACATAAGTATTTTTTTTTTTAATAATTTTTTAACTCTTCATTTTTGACAGGATTTTTGCTTGTGCTTGGTCTTGAATGAATGGTTTTATAAGCTGGTCAATCAAAAGCAAAACAAAAAGAGGAAAATGAATAAAAAGACCAAAATAAAAAAAAGTACATGTCTGTAAGTACAAATGTACGAAGAAGGAATTATGAAGAAAAACCAATTATCCTTAAGTAAATAATGTTTTTAGTATTGAATAAAAAATGATCTTTATAATTTGATGACCTTTTCAGTGTAATTGTATTTTCAAGTCTCCATCTTTGTTTATTACACTGGAGAGAATATGACCATTGCGTACACTTTAGCACTGTACAGTTTTCAATTCTGACTAGTTTATCTCAGTTTCTATCTCTCATATAGTCCTGTCAACAGGACTTAGAATACACTGCCCACATCCTTTACAGATGGGTAAAAACTCCCCAAAAAGGGTGTCCTGGGTAGGACACTAAACTTTATCCAGTAATAAAGTTCCAGTTTTTTAGCTCTTGGACGGTGAATTTATTTCTTTGTTTCCATTATTCCCAAGTATCTTTGTGAACCAGAACATTAGTACTAATTAGGTTCCCATCTGTCAGTCAAATAGATCTGTTGTTAATATTATTAGTATCAAATATAAATACTTGGAACCATATCACTGTGTGAAAGTAAATGATTATCAGAGACAAATAAAAGTACAATAGAGCATTAAAATGGCAAAATGGTTAGAGTGTTCGACCATGGCTTGGGAGACCTGGGTTCAATCTAAGGTCGAGTCATACCAAAGACTCAAAAAATAGTACTTGATGCTACCTTGCTTAACACTCAGCATTATAAGGTAGGGATCAAAGGTAAAGTAGAGCAATCTAGGGAAAGGAGTAGCGCCCACCCCTACACCTTGGTGTAGTAGCTATCGAAAAGGGAGCTTTTGGGTCACTGTTGACTTGCCACTTTACTTTTTTATTACTTTTGATGAAACATTTATGAAAAAAAAATTACATATGCACATATACATATGTATGCTTCTATCTTTAAAAACACACACACACACACACACACATACATATATATATATATATATATATATATATATATATATATACTCATGCATTTTATATTTATGAATGTGAACAATATATACAAGCACATTGATACATATAAACACGTTAAGCATTCATACAAATGTATATGGATGTTCATGTTTTTACTCAAGAGCGAGTCAGTGTTTGGGTCTGGTTCTTCAAAGCATTACTGGTACTACTTAACCCAGTACTACCTGTTTCATAGTAAAGTCATGGGAGAATAAACTGATTCTCCCACTGAGTTTTTCTGGTGAGGAGGGTAGGTAGGTAGACACCCTGCAGAATGAAAAACAAGACCTGTCAAAGGGTAGAGGAAGCTTTTTGCTCATAAGCCATCTAGCACATTTTTCTAGGAGTGTTATACCCCTTAGTCTTTTTCAAGTTATTCAACTAGAAGGAAAACTTTGATATAACATCAGCAGTTGATGTGTGTACTGGTTATATTGTTTGGGCTTGTTACAAGATAATAATCCTCAAGACTTTGAGAGTGTTATTCTTGTTGTTCAAGCATTAGTTACTAACAAAATTTCCCTTACGACCTTTTCATCCACCAACCTTTCCCTTGATAAAGTCCTGTGGCAATAGACGTGTGGTGACATATACAAACTTGACCAGTTGGAAGCATGCACTTAAATATCTACACATGGGGACCAGGTGTCTTAGCCTAACATTGTTGTTGAGTTCTCCTGTGACAGAGACTGACCCCTTGGAGACTCTTGTGTCTGAGCAGTCCTATTAAGGGGGGCATTGCTCATGGGAAAATGAGATTATGAGGGACATCAGTGATCACTGAAAGATTATGCAGTTGACATCTTCATACCCAACGCACGTAAAGTTATGCACATATGTGCAGTATCTCCCACCAAAAAATACACTCTTATCAGTATTTTTATAAAATTCATTTTTTTCTCAATCTAAGATATCATCATTTTCTTATTTTCAAGGGAACATTAGGCAATCAAATTGGATATTAATAGGTATTACTTATTACCAAAGTCTACAAAATTGAACTTCTGGACCAAGAATAAAATTGCTACACCTCTGTAACAAAAGAATAATTTTGCATGAATGTATATATATATATATATATATATATATAAAGTTGGGGACTGTTGCACCTGAATATTTTTACTTATAATGCCTATGTATGTATATATATTATAGTGGACATATATATATATATATATATATATATATATATATATACATATATATATAATATCAGATAAAACTTAACAGATAAGATCCATTATAAATTTATTTCAACAGAACTTTTAATTAAAAGTAGTCTCTTCAGATGGAATACAAGATTTCATGGAGTTTTTTTTAATATATCAATAATATATATTCTTTATAGATTACTCCTTTTAAGTCTATTCATAGACTCAATTTATATATATATATATATATTTGTGTGTGTTTCATTTTGTTGTTTGATGGCATATCATCCTTCTTGGGTTATTTAATGCCAAATCCATTCTTCTAAAAGAACAGATGTGGTACAATTTAACCCATAGCTGGGAGGATAAAGGAGTTCATACCTTTTCCACAAGTATTTGTCCAAAAGTGAACGTAATAGTATGACTGGAGTTCAAACTTGCTTTCTACAATTCCAGGACTTTAACCAACATACGACAAGGGCACCTCCATGTGTATGTTTGTGTGTGTGTGTGTATATATATATATATATATATATTTATGTATTCTTCAGTCCAATCAAACCGGAGTTGGGAATAATTCCGTCAGGACAATTAAATTATTCAAAATTCGAACATTTAAATCTTCCTGGTAAAGAGCTCCATGTAACTGACATCACAGAGCAACAGTTCCATTTGATCAGAAAAAATCCAGTTAAATTTGGAGTTATTGATTCATATCAATACCCATAGCCAAATGGAAATAGATTTATAATCCTTAAGTGACCAGATTTTGTTTTTCTTAAAGGTGTATATATATATATATATATATATATATATATATATATATATACACACACACACACACACACACACCTATTTGTGCATGTGTACCGTTTTATCACTTGTTAATTTCTTTTTGTTTTTTTTAAGGATTTTACAATTTACACAAAATGTTACAATGAACAAAAAAGATCGTTTTAGGAGATGCTTGTTTGTTTTTGTTATTCCTTCAATAGGAAGATGCTGAAGAAAGTTGAAGATGAAGATATATCATATTCCTTAGCTTTGTTTCTTTTGACCAGTTGTTATCCATTGTGCAGCTTGTGAAATCTATCACAGCTGGTTTGAATTCAGTTTGCCTCCTCTTAGACCAGTTGCCCGAGCAAAGCTAGTGAGAGCAGTCTACCCTAGCATTTTGCTTCTAGAAGGGAGAAGAAGAAATTGATTCATGCTTTTCCCATTAAGTGCATTACAACAAAGAAAAATACATACAGCATCATTAAGTGCATCTTTTATAATCACAATTCTGCTACCTGAAGAATACTTTAAATATTCAAAATGTTTTGTATCATAGTCAATAAAGACATCAGTTAGCAGAATATAGTAGGGACTATTGTTTCTATTTCCCTGATTCTTTGCTATGCCTGTGTACATCTTGTGAGATTGCCTTTGAATAACCTTTGTTCGTATATATTTCTGTGGAAATACCTTAAAGACACGTTAGAATTCATACTGAGAAATATCTAATTACTGAATTACCATTATGTCTGCATAGAACTGTAATCCAGCAAAAACAACACATATGAAGGTCACTCAATAAATAAGTTTTTTTTCTTTTTTTTCCTCCATAAATGTAAATACTACATTGTTTGGAATTGGTTCATAGCAAAAATTATTTTAATCTCTAAAAAATATTTATTTCGAAGCTATTCAAAATGGCTACAAATCAGAGTGCTCCATGTTTGAACAGAGGGGTGTCCTCGTGGTGTAATGGTTAAAGTGATGGACTGCAGAATCGTAGTACGCGATTTTGTATTCCAGTCACGCTATTATGTTCACTTTCAGGCAAATACCCTTGGGAAAGGTATGAACCCCCATATCCTCCCAGCTATGGGTTAAATAGTACCACTACTGTTCTTCTAGGAGAATAGCTTTGGCATTAAATAACCTAAAAAGAGTTGATATGCCATTAAACAAAGAAACCAAACCAAACCAAACCAAACCAAACCATGTTTGAACAGAGGTCAGTCATCAAGTATTTATTGACTGAGAAGTACAAACTATGTGAAATTTACAGAAGCATGTTTAAAAAATAACAATATTTACAAACAGGCTAAACATGTATTTGCCACTATGAACCATTGACTGGTAACACATTCTCTGATAAAGAAAATGTTCCAAGTGCAGCAGTCAGTAAAGAATGCCATGCTGTGACAGTGTTCTTGGATATTCATTTTCTTTTTTAAAAAAATTCACTTTAAACAGTGTTTTATTATTACAAGCTCCTTATGCAAAATTCACCTTATTAAAAAAAACTTCCTAAAATGAGGGTCAATAAGGTTACCCTTATTGACCCTCATTTTAGGAAGTTTTTTTTTTAAATTGCAGCACTATCTTTAAAATGCTCTAAGTTAAATTTGTAACTTAATGATGATTTTATGGGGTCTGCATTCATTTTTTGACAGCACTGGCATGATCTACATGCACTAGGTTCCCACTGGACAGACAGTCAACAAGGAATAGTATGTTGCAGTTTTAAGGGAGTTCAGGAAGAGATTCCTTGGGAAGAGGCCAGCACTCTTCAAATTGGGTCAGTGGCATTTCCACCAAGACAATGCACCAGTCCACAACTCCATCCTTGTCACAGACTATTTGACCAAGATGGTTATCAAGACAGTTCCTCAGCCTCCCTATAGTCCAGACCTTACTCCTCGTGACTTTTGGTTATTCCCTAAGCTCAGAGGCTGTCATTATGAGACAATTGAGGAGATGAAAGAGGCTGTGATGAAGGTCATTGACACGCTCACACAAGAGGACTTCCATGGGGCCTTCCAGAAGTTGTTGGAATTGTACAACAAGTGTATTACAGCCGGAGGAGATTACTTCAAAGGGGACTAGAGTTTCATGTGTGTACAATCAATAAAAGTGCCCATACGAAAAAAGTCTGGAAACTTATTTAATGAGCCTTGGATCTCCAGAAATGGAGCCTTGCCATCAGCTGCAGTTTTGTACTCTAAAAGAAAAGAAATTTACTAATATACTTTATACTATCAAATAGAGTTAACACTGTTCAATGAAAAAATTTATGGTGGCTTGTAAAGAATTTTAAAAATTTGAGTGACAATTTAGAGATAGTTTGTTTTTATTTGGATTCTGAGACTTAACTAATTAATAATACAATGTAATTGTTTTTTTTAATCTTCAGCTTGAAAAAATACCTGTAATCCTAATTAGCAATCAAGTAAATATGAATAATTTTAATAAGAAAATGATTTAATCGTATTCTTTTGAAGTTTTGAAACTTAAATTCTGTATGATTGGTTACATCTTGCTGCTGCATTGTTTTCTGTTCATTATTTTTTTGATGAGAGTCTTCTTTTTGTATTAAGAAGAATGTCTTTTTTATGTTAAAAACATCTCCAGGATCCCATGGTATGCATACCAAATTTTGTTGCCTGACATCAAACTTTTTAGCTGTCTGTGAGAGGATAGACAAAAAGCATCTTCATAATTATATATACTGCTCAAAATGGCCATGAGCTATTAAAAAGAAATTCTTAATTGCTTTTGGGCAACAAATTGCCCAAAATGTTTATATTCATCATTGTTATATATATATATGTGTGTGTGTGTGGGAAATTGCTTATATAGATGTCTGCCTATTTAAATACTCCTTTATGGAAGAGTAGGCACACATGTACATAGGTATGAATGTTTTGGAAAGACATACCTTTCTCTCTAACAAAACAAAAGAAAGAGATCAGATGAAGTTAAATTTATACTTTGTGCTTCCCACCTAATAATAGAAGACCCATACAGGTAACAGACAATAGCAAAAGGTACTAACAATGACAATTATAATAATAATAATAGTAGTAGTAGTCAAAATAGGAGCAATATTCAGATGTTTCAAAGTAGTATGGGTTGTAAAGTAAAAGAAATGGTGGGGATTGTTACTTTTATTTGAGTTTCATAATATGGAGAAGAATGTTTATCTCACAGTATCACCAACAGTCCCCACCCTTAGTATACCTGAACCACCCAACCAAACCCTACCATTGCCATCTTTACCAACACCACTACCATTACTATATCAGATTTTTTTTCTGGAAGAATCTATGCTAATAGCTTCAAGTATTCTTCAAAGTTACTCAGGTTTCAAATTTCTTCAAGTCCATTCTGCAATCATTTGGACATGTGAATTCCATCTTTTTTTTATTTTTATTTGATGATCATGATCATCTTTTTTCTTTTTAAATCTCCTCCCCAACTATTTTCTTTTTTCACTTTTGTTTTCTCATCTTCACTTTATTCTCTTTCATGTTCTTCTTGATTGGTTTTCTTTCTTTTTCATTGTTTTGAAATTATTCATATTGCTTGTCTTCAAGTGTTCTTGTTCTTTATCACAATTCCTCTTTATTCTTAAAGCTTACTAAGCTAAGTCTCTTATAGCACAAGGCTAAATTAAAAGGTGGATTTGTTTGAGATTGTGTTACAGTTTTCAAAACAGTCTTCCTTTCTAGAAAATCTGCATTTAGAATTCTGGCTAATTTTTTTTTTAGCTGGATTTGAACCAAGCAACCTTTAGTCTTGAGTGGGGAGTTCACAAATATTCCAGGCATAAACCATTCTTCTCTCTTTTTGATAGTTTGCTATTTAATTTTTTTTACTTTTTTTCTTTTTTTTTGTAGTTTTTGTTTTAATTTTGTTTCAACAACTAAAAAGCTATTGGAACATTTTTGTTATAGTTACCTTGGAAAGCCATAAAAATCCAAATGTTAGGAGTGGTCAGGAAACTAATTCTATACAAGAATATAAAGGAAAAAAATGTGGAAATGGTTTATTCCAAACTATGGTTATTGTTAAAGTTAAGAGACTAGGACAAAACCGCATGTGGTTTCTATGTAGGAGTTTTGTGAAGATGAAGATAGTATTATGTAGTGACTAATTTTCTGTGATGAATCCACTCTAATTACAGTTAAAAGAAATTTCATTTTTCTTTACAAAAGTCTACATCGTGAATGTAGCTAGTGGAATTAACTTCAGTCCAAAATTTTTGACCTTGTATAGTCTTATAACTCCCACGAGACCACACGCAACACTTGCCTCTCATTGGTCATGGCCCAAGCCCACGCAATGCTTGCCTTTCATTGGGTATGCCTTGCATTCATGCAACGCTTTCTCCTCATTGGTCATGGCCTACACCCATGCAACACTTGTCTTTCACTGCCTATGCCTTACACCCATACAATGCTTGTTTCTGGAATCATTTTGTTGATTTTACCTACAGCCATATGTATCTCTCAACAAAATCTGGCTGAAGCAGATCCTGCTGGCAATTTTGGCTCCCAATAACCCCTCCATGCGAACTCTTTCTTTTTCTCTCCAATCATTCTACTACTCCACACAATTCTCACTGTCAATGAATAAAGATGTAAGACTATAGTTATATATATATATATATATATATATATATATACACGTGTTCCTTGTTGTTAAGACTCAGCGGTGGTATACTACATGTGCAAACAAATGATTATGGACAATAAAAGAGAGTTATGATTTCAATCAAACATTTACAAATTGTAGTAATCTGTCACTGCAGAAAGGTGAAACAAGCACTTTTAAGATCATCAGTGACTTGCATGTGTGAGCAAATAGCTCAATAAAAAGCAAGCCACATGAATGGAGAGCAGTGCAAATTTTGAAGTGAGATTAGCAAGATTGATTTGTTGGTGAAGTCAACCACAGCAACTTACACAAATTAATCAACTGAAAATTCATCTCAAGGTTAAAATCTGAGGATATGTTGGACATTAAAAGAAATACAACAGCACAGCTTTTCAAGATAGGTTTCAGAGATGCTATTTTGAACAAAATTAATAGATCCTTCCTGGTTCATTTTTGTAAATACAACTTCAGTCTCAAAACTTTTTGAATAAATCTTTGTGTGTGAATAAAGAAATCATTTAAAAAAAAGTCTTTCTTTAAATCAAGAAAATACTCAAATGCTGACCAGCAGAGCAAGATAAAACTTAAAATAGAAATTCTTTCATTTAATGATATTTTTATGACTAAAAGTAAATCAGCTGAAATTTATCTGATGATTGTATCTTTTATACATAAAACATTTCGTCATGAAACCAATAGAAATAGATGAGATAATAATTTCTTTTAGTTGTTATACACACAACATCACTATTTTATTTTTAGTTACTTCTCTTACAATATATCAACACTTTACAAACTTTTAAAAAAGTTTCTTCTGATGTTGACTTATACTGAAAACTAGTTTGAGAATAATCAAAAAATAAATGATACAAAATAAATATTCTTAGTTGTTTTATCACTTTCATTTACTCCCTATCTTCCTTTCCACCTATATATATATATATATATATATATATATATATATATATATAAAGGTAGCAGAAAAAACATAATCCAAATGGGTGAATATATTATGATGTAAAGTTAACATTTCAGTTTCCGTAACCATCATCAGGACTTAGATATCAAAATAGTTCACATAGCGATGGATGCTTGCTGAGATGACAGGAGCAAATGAGAAATATACAATGAAAAAATACATAAACGTGCATATATATATATATATATAGAGAGAGAGAGAGAGAGTGAGGGCTTCTACGTATCTATCAACTTATCTAGGTCTTGGTTCTTGCATAACATTGTCTTACCAAAACAACTACTTCTTCCAACTTTCAAAAAATTCCTAAGTTAACTGCAATTTTATATATTTCCCATGGAGTCAGCTTACTTGTTTATTTCACTTTAAAAATCACTTAAAGGAAACAGGTTAGTTGAAAGAATTAGACTTTGAAAGGCATAACTATGTTTTATTATTCATTTTCAATGTCGTTTTATTCAATAAATGATTGTTTTTTGATAGATTTTATATTTCTCAGCTTGGATAGTGTTGTTATTAATCATGATTTATTTTGGACCTGCAAATTGAGCTTTATTGTAAATCAAAATGCCGATGGAAATAGTTCAGTAATTTATTTTTCACAAATGATAAATATTCACTTATAAAAGTGAGCTACTTGATAAATCAAAATCTTCAATTTTTCTATTCAAATTGTTTTTAATCCATAAAATTTTAAAATCAGAATCAATCAATATGCACACAAGCAGATTATCACATCTAAGTACATCTAAAAAAAAAAAAAAATTGGAAAAGTTAATTTTCTTCTGAATAAAAGATACCTAGATTTTATTATTTCTAATGGAACATATAATCAAAACATATATTATTCAGTATTGTTAATTAGTAAACTCTACAGCATTGAAACAGTGACCAAAAATAAAATTGCTATACCACTGTAACCCAAACTAAAATTGTGTGTGTGTGTGTATATATATATATATATATATATATATATATATATATATATATATATATAGGGTGTACTTATTTTTGGACTGTTATACAGCATTTCTGATAACAGAAATTTAGGAAATTTAAATTGGCAGTTATTTATTGCAGAATGTTATCTATAGTTTAAATTGTGCAATTATTATTTCTATAGGTACTACTAGTGTCTGTGTGTGAGTGTGTGTGAATATATATTTATATATATATATATATATAAAACACATTTTATATCATGTATCTTTATAATAAAGTGGCAACTTACTGTTTATTTCTTTGTATATCTGTGCAAATTGTTGCTCTCTAATGCTTCTGTCAAGGATCATTGTTATACCAGTGTACCCGGCTGAAGATCAAAGTATCATTCCCATTTTAGAAAATCATAAGATATATAAATTATTCAGATGAAAATCCCTAATATTTTCAAGGTAATATTTTCTTCAACTTAAGGAAATAAGACATATATATTTATATTTTTGTTTATTATATATATATAGTTGGCTGATCGTAGTTGAAGGCAACCTGAAGGCTCCTTTTTCAATATCAAGGTATAGAGGAGGATACTGCTCCTTTTCCTGGATTGCTCTATTTACTCTTGATCTGTACCTTATAATGCTGAGTGTTAAGCAAGGTGGCATCAAGTACCATTTTTGCGTCTTTGGAATTACTCGACCTAAGATTGAACCCCAGTCTCCCAGGCAATTGGTAAACACACTAAACATTATACCAATGGGCCAGTCAAAATATACTTTTTAAAATTTTACTTAAACATTTTTAATATATATTGAGGGAGAGTCCCTGTGGTGTAATGAATAATATGCTGAACTGTGACATCATACTTAGTGAGTTCAAACTCTAGTCACATCATAGCATACACTTTTGGACTAATACTCTTGGGAAAGGGATGAACGCCCTTATCCTCAACAGCTAGGGGTTAAATAGAACAACTACTGTTATTCTACAAGGATGACTTTGGCATTAAATAAACCATAAAGTTTGATATGCCATGGAAACAGAGTAACCTTACTTAAGGTAAAAACCTTTTTAATTAAGTTTTAACAGGTACTAGACTCTGATCCTGGGTTGAAATACTGGAGAGAAATACTTGGAAACTAGGCAGGGTATACAGGTACTATAGTCTCATCTTTGAAGTTATGAAAAAAGAAACAAATAGAAAAATGTTATGTCTTTTCATTATATTAATAAATATTTCTTTACCTACCCTCATCTTTTTGGGGTTATTTTTTCTTTTTTCTTTCATTATTATTTTTACTTTGTTCTTGCCAAGTTTTATTTTTCACCTTGTTCTTTCTATTAGAATTTATTCAACTTGTTCTTCCCTTTTTTTTTAACCTTTATTCATCTTCTCTTTCTCCTACTCTTTTTTTAAACGCAATCATCCTCCTCGCCTCTTCATTTCTTCTCTACATCTTCTTTCTTCTGACACCATCTTAACTCACTTCTTCTTTTACTGTCTTCATCACTGTAACCTCTTTCCTCTTCCACCCAGCAGGTAAACTGTCTCACCTGTGTCTGTTAGTAGTTAATTCTCAACCTAGTTTGATTCAGATTGAATCAGTTTTAGTAAGTTAGAGCAGGGTGGATGTGAGATGCTTGACTTCTTGGGTAGCACTTTTCTTGGCAAGAATTTTTTTTTTCTGAAAATAAAAACAACAAAGGCAGCTGCAGTAGTCACGACACTCCACCCAACACTTATTACCTGGGGTGGAACGATAAGAGACAAATGAAATATGGAATATATGATAAAAGAAAAAATGTACATCTAGCACACATATAAAGTGAAAGTGCCTTTAAAAATGCTCACACTCTAAAATAAACTCACATATGAGGTGTGTCCAAAAAGAAACTAAATATTTTCAAAAATAAATCTATTGCTTTAGCTTAAACTTAATGAAACTGGATCTTTTTCAAAATTTCTGTAAGTGTTGATGTGCTTTTCCCAGCATTTTTCCATTTCTAGAAGTAATTTTGAGGGGTAAAAGAAAAATCTTCTCGTTCATTTTCTTCTATCTCTTCTCTTTCAATTTGTGGGATTTAGAATGTTTTCAGTTTCAGTTTTTTATAGAATACTGAAAAGTTATTACAAATAGAATATTAAAATCATATGATAATACCCATATCAACAAATACTTGGTAATAATGAAACTGACTTAAAAGGTGAAGATCCTGATCTCTCCAGTTAAAGAGGAATTTTTGAGTAATGATGATTTTATTTAATTCATTAAAAATCTCTAACCACAGATAAGAATTCAAATTACAGGCATTATTATAATTTTATTTTTTCATTGATTTTCTTTCTTTTTTAAAATCTACATTTTCGTTCTTATTAAACAATGTTCTTTTTTTTCTAAAGATATCTCATATCCGGTCATAAAAAGGAATATTTTAGAATTCAGTATTTTTAGAAAACAAAAAATAGGATTATTTTTATTGAAGATTTTTCTGGGTGGGTTTCGGCTTTAGGAATAAAAAATGAACTAAAACCAAATCCTTAGTTTGAGGCACCAAGGAAACAACTGTTTCATTTTCTATTGAGATGGAAGATCACCCAAATTTAGTCTACTGTGTTAGTATGGCATAGAATACACTGACTGTATCTCCTGAATAGGGGTAAGATCCGTCCAAAAAAGGGATGTCCTGAGCATGATACTAGACTACATCTGATGATGAGGATCCAGTTCAGGAGATCTAGGAAATGTTGAACACCCCTTTCATTACCATAACTCCCAGGTCCAGTCTGCTATAGAGAGCCCAGTCAGTTGGGGCTGTATAATATACCAACTCCATTTCTGCTGAGAGGGTAAGACCCCGCCCAACCCAAGCATCCTGATATATGACAATCTGATGGTGAGGCTCCAGTAATGCTGGAGTTTGGGGAAGGCAAAGTACCTCTTCATTGCCATTGCTCCCAAGTCGACTTTGGCCCAGAGTGGTTGTACATGATAGGGTCCTATCTATGGGTCAAATAAAACTGTTTAACATTTAACCTGTGTACTTATGCTGAATTGAATTGTTTGAAATAGAACTCTTTGACATTTAAACCAAGTGCAAACAAATGTCATATGCTAAATTAAACTGTTAGAAATAGAACTGACTGATCATTTAACTGTGCGTAAACAAATAACTGATTTTTGTTTGAATTGTTTGTTATGGATAACAATACTTGGAACCATTTAACTTTGTTGACTTATGCTAAATTAAATTGTCACAAATAGAAATGTTTGATCTTTTAACTGTGTGTATTGAAAAAAATGTGTTTACAAATTATATATTTAATATGTATGTAAAAATGGGATTTGGCATTAAATAACCAACAATGGTTGATATACCGTAAAACCCAACCAACCAGTCTGTCATGAAGTAATAGTACTTTTTAAGGTCTCAACTGTTAATTAACAGTATTGGATAAGAATACTTGGTATTATATAACTGCGTGAAAAAAACTCTTAAGATATAGCTACACAAAAAATGTAAATACAAGCATATAGTGAACACTCATCCTCTACATCAAACCATAAAATAACTCTTGTCGAGTTGACATGCCATTAAAATTAATCAATCAACTTGTAAACTTGTCTAGGATTATTCTATACCTAGAGGTTAGGGAATCATGCTCATTTGTTGTTCTATTTACATTTTTTGTGAAGTTGTTTCATAAGAGTTTTGTTTTTTGCACACGGTCCTATTGAAAACAAATAAAACAAATACAAACTATTTTTAAACAAACTATTTGAGCTGCAGATTGGGACCATAACAGGTACTACCCCTTCTGAGTCATATGTGACCTGGGAGTAATGGCAATGAAAGGGTTCTCCACATTCACAAGATCTCCAGAACTAGACTCTCTTAGTGTACTACCCAGGATACCCCTTTTATGGGGACGTTCTCACTCCTCTGCAAATGATCCAATATATTCTAAACCCCCCACAAAAAGGCATATGGAAGGAAGGGGAGAAATATTAAGTTTCAAAAAAGAGAGAGTTAAAGAATGAATAAGAAAGAGTAAAAGAAATGTAGAGAAAATTTTTTTAAATGAGAGATGAAAATAAATTGAGTGAAATATCTTAAGAAAGAAAAAAACAAAAATAGAGAATAGCCAAGGGAAGGAGGAGACAAATATTAAATTTCAAAAAAGAGAGTTAGGGAATGAATAAAAAGAAACTGAAAAGATGACACAGTAAGAATAAATAAATAAAGACTATGCTTGTTTGCTAAAGGGCTGGACAAAGTGATTTTTATAAACATTTCCTCTTTATTATTTTCCCATTGAGAATAAAACAGACAGCATGCGTTGAAGAATGTGTTCTACGCATATCCCGTATGCCCCATGTCATGTGGTGGAAGGTTTGTTTTAATTATTACATCACTGCCCCAATGATGAACAGGTTTCCCTACAGGAAAGAAGATTAAAAGAAACAATTCGGTGACAATCACAGGTAAGAAGCTCAGTAGTATACCTTTCAACTTGAAAATGACAATCCCTTAGATAAACTTTCTCTTACCTCAATGACTGTTTAAAGCAGTGGAATTTCTTTAGAAGTTTTGGCACTGAATGAGTAAACAAGAAATAAAAAAGTCGCAGCATTTGAATCTAGTTTATCTTTTTTTTTTCCTTGAGTCTTCCTTTGGGAGAGAGCTTTTCAGATAAGAATCTGTTGTTAGTATTTTATTGTCATTTTCGTTCAACAGAATCTTTTTATTCAATGACTTACTTGGACCACATCTTGGCTTATGTATATTATGCATAATCAGTAAATAATAATAATTTCTTATCTCAGATTGACATGCCCTGTCAGTGGGTCTTAGAATACAGACTGTATCCTCTACAGAGGAGTAAGACCCATTAAAGAGAAGTGTCCTGCTATGACACAAAACTACACCTGGTATTTTTGGACATCTGGATTCTGTGGAGTACCTCATCATTGTTGGGGGAATCCTCACGGCGTAGTAGCTGATGTTCTGGACAAGAGCATCATAATAAGTAAGTTTGAACTCTTGTTGCGCTGTAACATTCACTTTCAGACTAATACCTTTGCTAAAGGTAAACACATGTTTATTCCCCAAGCTATGGGTTGAATAGTACCACTACTATTCTTCTACACTGAACCCCCTTATCCTCCCAGCTATGGGTTAAATAGCACCACTACTGTTCTTCTTGGAGAATAGCTTTGGCATTAAATGACCTACAAAGGTTGATATGCCATTAAACAAAGAAACCAAACCTATTCTTCTATAAGAATAGCTTTGGCTTTGAATCACCCATAGAGGTTGATATGCCATTTAAACAAAGAAACTAAACTGAAACAGTCATTGTCATTACTCCCATTTCAATTTGTTCTCATATGGGAGTCCCCATGGCGTAGTGGCTAATGTGTTTGAGTGCAACATCATAGTGGGTGAGTTCAAACTCCAGTTATGCTATTAGATTCACTTTTGGTCTAATACACTGGGGAAAGTAATGAACCCTTTTATTCCCCCAATTAAGAGTAAATAATACCCCTACTATCCTTCTGCAAAGATGGCTTTGATGTTAGATAACTCACTAAGGTTGATATACCTTTCAACAAAGAAACAAAACCTAGTTGCTCTCATTTCTCTCTTTTTTTTATTCTCTCTGTGTTTCTGTTGTTGGTTTTTATCAATATGCTTACGAATGGGACTCTCATGACATAATAGCTGACATACTGGACATTGTTATCATAGTAAACAGGTTCAAACTCCAGTCATGCTATTATATTCACTTTTGGAATAATACCCCAGGGAAAAGTATAAACTTCCTTATCTTGCTAGGTATGGGTTAAATTGTATCACTATTGTTGTTCTACAAGGGTGATTTTGGCATTAAATAACTAATGAAATGATGCTATTAAACTCAGAAACCAAATTATTTCCTCACTCTTTTTTGAAACTTAATATTTATCATCTTCCTTAACCCATCCTTTCATTTTTTCCTTTCTTTAGGATATTTTTCTCTTTGTTATCATCTCCATCTCTTTTTTCTTCTTTTCGCATTTCTTATCCATTCTCTTGTTCTATAAAGCATTAAAACTAGACTGATGAACAGACAGATCATCCTGTTTAAATCTTGTGAACTTTTGCTGACCCAGATGGCATGTGCTGCAGAATACACTGACTGCATCTCTGCAGAGGGGTTAGGCTTCCCTAACCAGGGTTCTAATTATGACTCTGAACAGTCTGATGGTGAGGCTCCAGTAATGCTGGAGCTTTGGGGAATGCAGAATACCCCTTCATTGCCATCACTCCCAGGTCCACTCTGACTCAGAGTGTTAGCCCCTGATTGGGTCCTATCTATGGGTCAAATAGAACTAAACTGTAATTACACTAAACTGAATTGTTTGAAATCAACTATTTTGACATTTAACTGTAAGTAAACAAAACTGTACTTATACTAAACTGAATTGTTTGAAACTTTTATCAAAATGACTTAATTTGGCATTAAATGACCCGAAAAGGGTCGATACACCATAAAGCAAAACCACTAACAGACCATGAACTTTTGCCCCTTATTTTGCCCAACTCTATCAGTAATATTTTCCTGAAATTCTGAACACTCAGAAAACTTTTTTGTCTTTACACAATAAACAAAATGAGAGTATAAACTTAAAAATTCATAAATATTGACCTGGAACAAACCTATACTTACCAAGAATGTGAAAATTATATTGCCTCGAAAAAGTAGAACAATACATCCCTACCCTCTTGAGATGCTTTTTAATGGTAGAAATTTGAACTGCACAAGGAGAGCCACAGAGGACATCCAAGATGTAGGTGTGGCCAAAAAAAAACAGACAACATGGAAGTAGAATGTCCCAATAAAACCAAATGCTCAGACTGTCAAGAGAACTATCCAATGTTTTCAAGAACTTGTAATATATATGAAGGAGACTGGAAAATTATGAAGGCGATTTATAGGAGAAATGTAACTTTAGTGGAAGCCTATATGAAAGATAACACCAATGACAGTGTAGCACAGAAGGCAAGTGCAATCAGCAATAACAATCAACCAGATCAATACAATGCAATTAGAACTGGTTAAAGTTTCAAGAACAGCTAAAAAAATACACTCATCTGAAATTAAACAAAAAGAACAGATAACAAACACCTCTGCCCCAAAAAATATCTTCAGAAAACTTCAAATCTCCAACTAAAATAAATACCAAGGGAAAAATCACTGAGATCACTGATATATCTGCCAATTCCCAAAATAAATCCAGAACCAAACACCAAATCAAAAGACATTCTAATTACCCTTAACAAACTCAAACCTTCTTTCCAAATCCAAAATAAGTCATGTTCAACTGATAATATCAAACTTCTCATCACAGTGTGAAAACTTTCAACATCAAAGCAAAATCACCCAAAAGAAACTGAGAAACAAAACATTTAAAGACAACCATACAAACAAACAATGTAACTCCCAAGGATTAGAACACGGTTAAACTAAAGCCCTAAATAGATCCTAAAGTGTAGAAAGTCTGGATATTGAATCAGACAACATAATTGCAAGCTAAAAGTTAGTGGATATATATTAAAAATATATTGGATGTATCTACAAAGCATACAACTGTGAGGCAAAGTTCTCTGCTCACTTTTGTTTTGCACTCTTACAATTCAAATTACTTACTCACAAATCATATGTACAAAAAAAGAGATCTAGCATTAAATAATCCACAAAGGTTGATATGTCATTAAAAAAAAATAACTTACCAATTTATCAAACTATTCATTGACCCAGTAAGCTGGGGCTATAAAATACACCAACTGTATCTCTGCAGATGGGTAAGACTTGCCCAACAGTGTCTTGGCAATGACACTAAACAATCTAATGAGGCTTCAATAATGCCGGAGCTTGGGGGAATGCAGAGAGCCCAGTCATTGTGATCACTCTGAGGTTGAGGTAGCACCTGATAGGGTCCTATCTATGGGTCAAATAGAACTAAAGTGTGTAATTATGCTAAGATGATTTGTTTGAAATAGAACTATTTTTACATTCAACAGTGAGTAAACCAAAACTGTATTTAAACCAACTGTATTTAAGTGTGTGTACACAAAAGACTGTACTAATGCTAAACTGAATTGTTTGAAATTAAGTGAAACCATTTGACTGTGTGCAAAAAAAACTAGCCCGGGCTTGTGTAAAGATTTTATCTTCAAAATGTGTTAAGAAATTATATATTCAATATATGTAAAAAAAAAAAGGATCTGGCATAAGATTATGACCAACAAAGTTTGATATGCCATAAAACAAAACAAAACCAACTATTCGTATAAAAATCACGTATACAAAAACAAAAAGATTTAGTATTAAATAACCCACATGAGTTAATATGCCATTAAACAAAATAACCAACCAACCAACCTTCCTTCCTTCCTTTTGAAGTTGCTATATATATATATATATATATATATATATGGCATTCATAAAGTAATGGTTACCATTATAGGAAATGAATATGGCAACACAAGTTTTAACCTTGACAAGGTTGTTTGCATTTCACTTAGCTTTAATACTCTTGAGAAAGGTATGAATCCATTCCTTCTCTCTTCAGCTATGGGTAAATAGTTGGGCAGATTTGGCTCTTGGTTAGGCAATTGGTCTAAGAGAAGGAAAACTCTTGAATTTACACCTAGTAAATTGCTTTAAAAAACATGTTGCATCCTGCTTGTCTGGAGGCTTTGGGTAAACATATATTTATCAGCTCTGCATTGACCAGTCAGTGTTTTTTTTTTTTTTTTTTTTTTTAAATTCAGTTCTTAATACAATAATTTAAACATAAATGACTGTCTTAAGATATTCTTTCGCTGATAATAATTGTATGAGACATTTGACAGATTTTAACCAAATTTACAATTATTTAAATTTAAAAATCTATTCACAGTGAAATAGATTAGCCAATCCATAGTAAGTGTAATAGTTGACAAAGCAGACATCTTGAAATTTTGAATGAGAAACAAAGAGGCACTAATTTATTTCCATGTCTTTAATTTTGAGAAACTATTGTCTCTGAAATTTTTTAAAGAAAATTTTGATATATGTTTATGGAAATTCAGGAAAAACTTATGAAAGAATACCTTACATTTTAATTTGATAAAAGTGCTATAAAAATATTCAGGGAATTAAAGTCAAAAATCTAATAGAAAATGAGTCTCTTTATTTCCTGATTAAATGACATTGAGAAAAGTGTAAAACATCCATCAAACATTGCAAATGATGTTGTTTTCGAGATGTAAGGCATCGGTACTAGGTGTGAATATTTTCTTGTACTCCGTCTGTCTGTTGTAACGGTAAAGAAACAGTAGCACCATGTTGTTTCAACAATTGTAAGTAAAGTTGGCAACCTTAATCGAGGGTGACCCGAAGACTCCCTTTTCAATAAATACTATACTGAGATGTAGGGGAGGATGCTACTCCTTTCCCTGGATTGCTCCACTTTACCCTTGATCCTTACCTTATAATGCTAAGTGTTAAGCAAGGTGGAATCAAGTACCATTTCTTAAGTCTTTGGTATGATTTGACCAGGGATTGAACCCCAGTCTCCCAGACAATTTGCGAACACTCTACTCATTTGGCCAGTAGCCTGACAATCCTTTATTACTTTTAAAGACCAGATTGGTGTATTGAAAGATCTTTAGATCAGTTGTCTAGATGAATGGAAATTCTAATTAACTATTGAGTAGAATGTTTTTCCATCCCCTATCTTCACATTTCATTCTTTCAGAACAAGTCATATCTGGTTTGCTTTTGCTCCTTATCAGTTCTGAGTCTATTCTCTGCATATGGATGCTGTATTAATACACGTCAGTTCCTGCTGCAGGATATTTTTACTGACACCTGCACTCATCTTTATCTCTTTTTTTTTTCCTCAGCATTTCCATTGCTCTTTCTTCTATTTTCTCTCACTCTCTCTCTCTCCTCCACACACTCTCTTTTTTGGATCTTGATATCTCCTTCTCAAAACTGATCTCTTTTTGTCTATTATTTTACTCAGCACCTGACAACATTGAGGTCAATTCCAGGTCACCACACTATACACCTGAGAAACATGATCATAACCATGTTTGGCAACATCAAGCTGGCACAATACAGTTTCAAAACTTGACAGATTAACTGACTCATTAGTCTGTTTAAATTCTGTGAACTTATGAATACCACCAGTTAAATATCATTCCATTAGTAATGCTTTCCTTAACTTCTGACTATTCACAAAACCTCTTTTGCTTGATTTCCGATCCAGAAACTGTGTTTTAAATCTTGCTTAAGGAAGATGTGGGGTAGATTTCATAAAATTCAGAATTTAATCTTTTTATTTTCTCTGTTTTTCGTGCATTTGATTTTTGATATTTACTAAGCTTTACTTTGTCTGGCTAACAGGCCTTATGTTACTCACAATACTTTGGCATTTAATAACCCACAAATGTTGATATGCCATAAAATACAACCAAACCATGCTTACAGTATTTGCTGTTTCTAAGGGGTCACCTAAATAAGTACTGAGCAGGTTAATTGCTGCTTTACTTTCATGATCAAGTGGGAATCAGTGCTTAGAATTTGGTACAAGACCCTGAGTATAGAGCACCCAGTAAGGATTGAATTCACTAACAAGGCCATCCTGCATCAGAGTTTAGAATATGCTGAGTGTATCCCCAACAGAGAGGTAAGACATCCTCCCAAAAGGGGGTATCCTGGGAATGACATGGTTATCTCCATCATTGAATGATAGTATTTGTTAGAGTGTTATCTATGGGTCAAATAGATCTGTTTGAAATTTTGTATTTGATAAGAATGCATGAAACATGTGCAAAGAAAGGGTGATGATTATTAATTAGAATCATAAATGTTAGGTGTGAATACTTGAAACCATACAAATCATTTGTATTGGAAATATGCAATTGAAGCTATAATTGTTTACAAAGGATTGTTACTTGAAATTCCCTGTGTGCAAGCAAATTATTATTATTAAATGCAGATAGTCACTTCAAATGACCTAACATAAATTGGAGTGTACAAGTCAAACCTTTAAACCAAAAAAAATCTCAACAAAACTAGTGGTTGACTTATCATAGCAGGGTTAACATTCTAACCTTTACCACTGGTTGACAACTCTATGGTAACAATTTGGATTTTAACTCTTCCATATAAGTATGCCACAATTTACGGTAATTGCTTATAAATTGTGTTTAATTAGAACAATTGATACCATATAACTGTGTAATTAAATGTTTGTTATAATCAAATAAAAACTTTGATTGAAAAAAAAAAGATTGCGATAAAACTTTGAAAATGTAGTTATTTCAATCAAACATTTACAAATGAATAAAATTTTGGCATTAAATGACCTATAAGGAGTTGATATGCTATTAAACAAATAAACAATCCCTAACGAGGCCCTGTTGGTCTGGTTTAGTAACTTTCGAACGATGCTGTGCCCTCAGAGTTCATTTGTTTGTTCATACAGAAAATTTCAATTACTTATTGGTATATTAAAGTTTCAAAAGCAGTTAGCTATAAAATAAAACTTTCATTTTTTCCTACCTTTAGAATTTACAACCATGAGAGAAAAGTTTTGAAGGATTTGTCTAATAAATCCTTCCCATGACATCATAGGATATATGAACGACCAATATATGATCTTATCACATGATATATAAATTACTAATATCTGATATCCTCATATACTATCATGGGATACATAAACAGCTGATATATAACTCATAGATGACACTAATTGTTTAATGAAAAATTCTGAATGTAAAAATTGGTCATAAGATAACTTTTGTGATAGATTCTTTGTGTATATATTTATCACATGCAACTAAAGTTTATTTGCTTGTTGCATTTAATCCCTATATATATATATATAGGCACACACACACATGAACTAATAATGCTTAGGGTAAAAACTTATACTTTTGATCTAAAACTTTCACAGCAACAATTGGTTAGTTTTATCATATATCAATCCTTTTTCAGTTATTTTATAATACAGCCAGGTTAACAATCTTGGTCTCCAGTCTTATATGGTTCAAAAATGTAATATCATTTTAAAATGGTTAAACACTTCATTATTTAAACAGATCTGTAAAGACCCATAGATGAGATCCCAATAGTTACTCCCACTCCATGTCAGAATGGACCTAGGAGTAATAGTAATGATGGGTAACTCTATACTCCTCAGATATCCCAAACTGGAGCCTCACTATTAAATGCAGTTTAGTGTCATACTCCAAACAAATTTTTTTGGGCTGTGGTGAGGGGAGGTCTTACACCCACTGCAGAGGATATACTCAGTGTATTCTCAGCTCCATGAACTGGGCTGCTGATGAAATATCTTTTCTTTCTTATCCATTGGTGAGTAATTAAGTCTGACACAATTGGCTTTTTTGGCAGTTAACTGAATAAAAGGATAGTATTTTTTTTATTAGTTACTTGGTAGTTACTTTATTCATAGATTTATGGACAAGTCACACTGAAAATACTAGTTTCTCTGATATTACAGAAGTTCAGCAGTGATGAGCCTGCTCATTTTTTATATAGGTGACCACATAGGAATAGCAGTTACTATTGGCAATATGAGGTCTGTGTGTTATATGAAGCAAAGGTTAGTAAATTTAAGGTACATTAACTCTTCTGTGTGTCTTGTGTATGACACTAAATGGCATGTGATGTTGAGGCTTCATTTCTTGATATCTGAGGAGTGTAAAGTACTTTTACTCTCAGGTCCACTTTGACTTGGAGTGGCAGTACTTGTTAGGGTCCCATCTATGGGTTACTGGCCCAGAATAGTAGCATCTGATTGAGCCCTATCTATGGGTTAAATAAAACTAACTGCATACTAATGCAAAACTGAATTGCTTGAATTAGAACTGTTTGACTAAACTGAATAGCTTGAAATAGATATGTTTTTGACAATTAAACTGTACTTATATTAAAACTGTGTGCCTATGCTAAACTGAATTGTTTGAAATGGAACTGTTTTTGACATTGAAACTGTACTTACACAAAACCGAATTGTTTAATATGGAACTGTTTTTACATTTAACTGTGTAAATAAAATCTGTACTTATACTTAGCTGAATTAGAACTGTTTGAATAAATTGAATAGATTGAAATAGAAATGTTTTTGACAATTAAACTGTGTACTCATGCTAAACGGCATTGTTTGAAATAGAACCGACTCTGCATAAAAATGGATTTAATGTTGAATAACCCATAAAGGTTGATATGCCATAAAACCCAACCAACTAATCCATCTATGAGTCAAATAGATCTGTTTAAAAATTATCAGTATTGAATAGGAATATCTGAAAACAAATGATTATAGACAAATTAACAAAAAGAACCATTTTGAAAAACCCTGCATTAGAACATTAAAAATATTGTTATAATTGAAATCTAAAAATCAGAAATTAATCAAATATGGTATTAAATAACCTATGAGGAATTGATATGCCATTATCTCAAACCAAAATTACTCCTCATGCATAACTATAACAACATATTTTAGAGAAGTTCCTTTTACTTAATTTAAAATAATTTATATTGTCTTAAAAAAAAACTTTTATTTTGCCTTTATCAATTAGGAATGAAGAAAATATTTAAATGTTTAAAATCTTGTGCTACCATAATGAGCACTCTAGAAATGTTACAGTCTTGATTTTGAGTTTGATATAATAGATAAAATTAAAGACGAAATGATTAAAAGCAATAAGAATTAGGAAGATGAATGATAATACTAGTCAAAATTATCAATAATAAAAATTGTCATGGTTTTGATTTTGTTTAGTATAATGGATCAGATTAAAGCTGGAATAAATTGCTTCCTGATTAATTCAGAGGCCAACTTGAATTCTGAAGTGTACAAATATGGCTGTCCATCCAGTAATAATTCAGATCCCTCATAAACTCTCTGCTCTGGAATTTTTATTTGCTCTTTTCCTTTTCTTTCATTTTTTTTTCTACTATTTTCTTTCTTTAATTTCATTCTTTTATCTTTTTCTTTTCTAGCCACATCCTTTCCATTTTACAATGTTTGTCTATTATTCTCTCTAATAATTTTCATTTTTATGATCTTTTTTCTCTTTCTGAAGATTTCTCATTTTCATCAGTCAGTTTACATCCCCTAAAAATTTGGGAAGTTATAACTATATTTCTGTTCTTTTTACATTTTTTTTATTTCCCCCTTTTTTTAGTACAAATAATTCTTTCTTTCTTTTTCCTAATCCCTCTCACTCATTCTCT
Source organism: Sepioteuthis lessoniana (assembly GCA_963585895.1). Lineage (NCBI taxonomy): Eukaryota > Metazoa > Mollusca > Cephalopoda > Myopsida > Loliginidae > Sepioteuthis > Sepioteuthis lessoniana. The sequence continues at coordinate 197,679 of CAUZXS010002518.1, read as the reverse complement.
ATGATACCTTTTTCTCATCTATTCTTCTTTTTAGGGTTTTTCGTATACTCCCTCTCTCTCAGGTCTTCAAGTTCACTCTTTCTCTCATTTCTTTCCTGTCTCTCTTCTTCTCACTCACTCTCTCGCTCTTTCTCGGACTTCCTTCCCCTATCTTTCTCTCTTATATCAACATCACCTTCCTTCAGTCTCTGAAAATTTAGAAGTTGCATCTGTTTCTTTTTATAATGATACTTACAACCACCAGAAACAGATAGGATGTTAATAAACCAACAAATTATACTTTACTTCATTTGTTTTACCCAATCGTTTGTCTCTTTTAGTTTTCACTTTTCTGGGTTTTTTGTTTTTTTTTCTTCTAGTTTCTTTTCTATCTTCTAAGATCAAAAGTAAGATAAAACTCTTGAACAATTACCATATCTCAAGAAACTATCTATAAACCAGCCCAAAACTGCAATTGCAATCTATTTTCAATTTTTGGCAGACTCTAATGAATGTTCCTGCTGAGAAAGATGTTTTGAAGCACAAAGAACTTTTTCTTTCTTTCTCTCCCAGGTTCAGATCTAAATATAAATGTCAAAGCTTGTCATTCAAACTATCCATAAACTAATGCAGCTGGAAATTTGTCACTCAAAACTCATTATTTTCAACTCTGTAATAAAGATAATCCTCAATTTTGTTTTTTGCTATTTGATGAAGGGGAAATTCAGCTTATCAAGCAGATCTTTTACTTTTTATCCAATAAAATTATATTGTAATACTAGTTGACACATTGATCCCATATTTTGGTATAGATTCTTAAGCTTTCATTATTTAATTATCACTACAGTAACTTTTTTTAAACACATTATTTAACATTTAATATTTATTAAACCAAATGCTTCAAAACTCGATTCATCCTCTGTCAACTGTACCCCTATAACCAGGCATGCAGACTGAAAACCCATAATCTGTTTCCTTGGCATACTCAAACTTCAAAAATATAATACTTTAAATTATGAATGATACAATGGTATTTTCCTTGAAGACAGTTACAGCAGAATTCATTGCTCCAAATTTTTCACCAATCCATGAAAGTGTGTATTTTTGGAATTTGTTGGTTATTTGTAGTAATTTTTAGTTTGATATACATATTGCATACTGAAAATAGCAAAAATAAATTTCATTTTAAAAAATTATAAAACATAACTCTTCTCCATGAAATACCTTTACTCTCGTGCCAAAAATATTAATAATTACAGAACTAATTTAAGTATTGATTTTTTTGATATTCTGAAAGTTAATTTTTTTTTCTCAGTACTCAACCTGGGTTTAAAAGCAGTTGTATATAATGCAATGATTATTAAAGCAGAAAATGAAATCAACAGGTCAAGTTTAAGTTCCAGTTAAGGTTATTTGAATTCATTTATGTTTATACCTTTGGAAAAGGTATGAATTTATTTATTTTTTACCTTGAGCCATGGTTAAATTGGGGTGAGGGAAGATCAGGCTTTTTAGCCTTCAGTTTTGTAGAATGTCAACGAATTCCAAACTAGAAACTAGTATCTCTAAAGTAGTCCAATGCTGTCATCAGTAACTTCTGGGAAACGGCAGGCCAGGTTTAAATTATAGTTAAGGCTATTTGCATTCATTTATGTGAATATCTGTGGGAAAGGCATGAATCTGTTACTTCTTCCCCAGATATGGCTAAAATAGTTAAGTAGACTGAGTTTTTCAGCCTTGGTAGGACAACCAGTTTAGGAGAATGGCAAGTCTGAATCCAAAATCTTTTGCTTAAGTAGTCCAGTACTGTTTTCATCTTACTGGATAAAATGACAGCAGTAGAATGGGCTCTGAGAAGGAGACTTCTGAATTACAAACTAGGGTCCTGGAGTTCCTAATGCAGTCAGATTGTGTCTTCAGATTCACAATCTAAATTGTGTGATGATACAGCCCTTGTCCAACATCAGTGTTTTGGAGAGAAGAGACTTGCTGCATGGGCAACAGGTGTTCCTCCATATCATCTTGCCTAGTTTTAATGCAGATCCACAGTCTAGAATCAATTGGTTGGTGGCTGGTGGGAAGTACTCTATTCTAATATAAATGACTGAGGTAACATTTTAAATTTTTAATTAGGATAAGCCTGCTTACCTTGAAAAATCAGCCTCTGGAATCCTGGATTTTCTCTCAACTCAAGCCCCCAAGCAATCATTGATACAAAGATTGATGATATATATGAAAACAAAAATATGAACACACACACATATATATTGAGACAGAGAAAAAAATAAGTAGACTGGAAGAACAATAGATAGGAATAGACAAATGGGCTTTGAAAAGTTCTCACCCAGACCAAGAAGGTAATGATCTCTTAATTAAAAATCTTTTTTAATTACTTTTTGAATAGTTGAATACTGAAATTTTTATTTATTTTAGAAGGGATTAAGAAACTTAAGAAACGAAGTCTGTTCAATTTTAGAATGAATATGTGAAATAGTATGTTTCAAGACTCTTGTTGGTTGAGTTAAGCACTTTCAGCACCACCAATACATTAAAAACAAATAAACAGAGATGTACTTTAATATTAATAAAATCCCTTGAGCTCTCTTGACAAAATGTAACATTAGATCCATGAACTGATTGGGATTAACCTTGTGTAATTATTTCTTCATTACATTTTTCTTGGCCTGTAAATATTCCTGGTTTCTTTATAAGTCTTTTTGGCCCATTCTCATTTTTATTGTATCCTCAAAGATTGTGATATTTCTTGAATTTTTGGCATCCTCCTTTGAAAAATTCTTTGCTTTATTACTTTGGAGGGGACTGATATTTTTATCTTCATGCTAGTTAGTCTATTTTTAGTATCATACATATATAGAAGCTACAATCTGTATCCATAAAGATGTTTAAGCTTAAGGATATTTATTCAATTGCAGTAATAGATTTTAGAAGAACAAAAATGTAACAAATACTTGAAAGGAAAGATATTTTATAGTTATAATCTGCTAAGAAGATAGAAATACAAAAACAAATGTTAAAGATAAAAAGAAATCAACATATATAAAGGGATGCTTCAAAATTAATGCTTCCTTTTTATTTTCATAAAAACAACTGATACAGGAACAAGAATAACATTAACAAGAGCAAGTTTTCTGCTATAAAATATTCTTCTTCTACGTAGCCACTTCTGTTCATAATGTGTGTGTGTGTTTTGTTTGTTTTTGCAAAAATCTTCACCATCTGAATGAAACTACTATTCTCAGGTCTATGAGTCCTGGGTATGACGCTAAATTACATCCAGTGGTTAGACTCCATTTCTGGAGCTCTGGGGAGAGTCAAGTATTCTTTCATTGCCATTACTCCCAGGTTCACTCTCACTTGGTCATAGTACTCATTTTGATCCCATCTTTGGTTCAAATAGATCTGTCTGAAAATTATTTGTATTGGATAAGAATATGTGAAACCATGTAACTGTGTGCAAATAAATAATATTAAACAGAATTATTAATGTTAGATTGGAATACTTCAAATTATTTGTGTTAGAAATACCATAAATTGTGGTATGCAGGTCAATCTGGCATGTGATCTCAAAATTTTTTGCTCAAAATTCTGGGTTAGCCCTACACCTGCTATCAGCTACTGTTCATTACTCTTGATACTTACAGTCATTGCATTGACTGTAGGAAATGTCATGTGAGATAGAGTTAATATAATACTTAATTTGTATTAAAGTTTTATTCTATATCAATCTGTATTAATTTGTTAAATACGTTTGCTAAATATGAATTTAAATTGGCAATGTTTTTGGCAGTCTGCAGGAGTTTCAATAATGGGTGTATATTGATTGTTAGGAGTACTGTTCCCACAGTTGATCACTTGTGGTTTGGATTTTAGCCCCTTTTGTTTTGTAGAGATATTTTTTCAGCCTTCAAAGATTAATTTGTACGCCACAATTTAAGGTTACTTAAAGCTATAATTATGTACAAAGGATTGTAACCAAATAGTCAAGTAAATTATCAGTTTGGCTTTTAGAATAAGCTGACTGCATCATCTACCAAGAGGGTCAGACCCCCACCTCACTTAAAAAAATAAAACGGGATATCCTGCATCCTGGGTATGACACTAAACTACCTCTGGAACTCTAAGGTGATCACCTTTTCGTTACCATTACTTTCAGCAATATTGGTTATTTGAAATTATATGTGTGCTTGCAAATTATTTGTATTAGATAGGAATATTTCAACCATATAACTGTGTACAAACAAATGATAATGAACAAATTAAAAAAAAATGGTATTAAAAAAGCATGGAAATTAAAGTTATGATTACAATAAAGAATTTACAAATAAAGTTTCTGCCATAAATAACCTATGAGTAGTTGATGTGACATTAAACTAATAAAGCAAACCTCATACCTATTGTTAAGTCTCTTTAAATATTCAACAAACATTGATAAATTTCAAAAGGTACGCTATTTTTCTGCATAGAATCGTCATAACGGTCCTTTCATATCAGGAGAGGTCTCCTCAGCATAAAGGTTAACATGCTGGACTGCAACACCACCATAAGCAAGTTCAAACTCCAGTTGCATTATTATTGACATTTTCAGATTAATACCCCTGGGAAAGGTATGTATCTTCACTCCACCTGATTTGGTTAAATAATATCACTATTATTCTTCTATAAAGATTTTGCATGAAATAACCCACAAAGGTTGATATACCAAATATTTGTCGCTGCCTCTCACCAGACAAGACTTGACACAAGGTCAAAAGCCCGAAGGCCGATTAAAGTGGGGATAAAGGGAGGGGGAGGTCGGGAATGAGCCGAGACTTGAACCCTGCTGGTCTATGCTGCTGATCGGCTCACTCGGTGCAATGTGAGCCTGATGAGGCAAGCAGTTTCATGAACCCAAATGTGGGTCCGGGCATGTATGCCAGTGTGATATGCCATTAAAATGAAGAAACTAAACCTTTCATATCAAATGCTATTAAAATCAGCTGCTATTTGTATAAATGCAAAATATTGATTATTTCTAGGAAGGTTCAGCTTCTACAACCATACTATCAACATATATCTAATATAGAAAGACATCATTCCAACATAGTAGACATAACTTTTGGAACAAAATTCATACAAGGTTGGCATGCTGGCTCTTATTCATCAGTGGCCAAAATGTACATATTGGGGTGAATAATGTTTTGTAGCAGAAATCTTGCTTTCTACAACTGTGTTATGGAGCTCCTTGCATCTGTTTTAATTTCCTTGAAAATAAATAGATGACTATTTTTGCAGAGTCCCCTCATATATCTATATTCCTAATGTATAGTTTGACTTCAACATGGAATCCTGTCAGTTTTGAAAATTAACATTCAAAAGATGCTTTTATGTAGATTTGAACACTGACCACTTGTACTAAAATATCTTATATGGTTTATAAGATTTTTGGTGTTTGCACATGGTTAGTAAGCTAGTTTATGGTGATCTTTGAAGAGCTCAAATTCAGCTGCTGTAGACCATCATTCATGGGGAAATTTGTTCCACATTTCAGCTATTCTTCAAAAGAAGCTATTTGAATCAAACCTGCATTGAGAACAAGACGTTAAGAAAACATGGGGAACTTCTTGAGCATGAAGCTCATCTGAACACTAAGTCTGGGATAGTTTTGCTTTTATTCAAATTTTGTGCAATAGTTATATCTTATAGTGAAGAGACATTGTAAACATTATCAGCAGTACACAAACTTTTTAGGCAGCATATATAATTTAAAAAATTCATCATTCCATTGATAACCATTAAGTAAACTGAAGCTTAGCAAATGAAGTACACGGGTGATTTGTTTATAGCGGTCCAACAGCAATTCTTGGATGAGCCGATAACAGAAGTATGGTGCACAAGTGTGCCAAAGATTCTCAAGACAGCATTCCTCATGTTTGAATTAAGTTTTTTCTTCTCCTAGATTGGTTATCATTCCAAGGCTTAAGAGTCCAGTTTGCTCTTTCTCTCTCATATATATATAATTATATATATATATTTGTAGCAGTGTGTGTGTGTGTGTGTGTATATATATATATATATATATATAGATATAGATATAATTACTTAAAATATCATTTCTCTCTCTTACATTGTTTACCCAGCCTTTGTAGAAAAACAAGTCTTGGAGGACAACAAATCTGGATTTAATATTTTACCAATATATCATGGGCCAATATAGAAGGGTTAGACCAATTACTCTCTGGTTCTTGAGGGAGGCTGAGAAAAAGGCTGTACACAAATGTAATGTTTAATCAATATGTTGTTCTTATTGATTACTCCATTAGAAAATCTGAGAAGGTGAAATAAAATATGTGAATATATATATATATATATATATATATATATACCCTAATAAAATTCTTTTCATCAGTAAATTCCCCCCCTCTTGTTCTTTCTCCTACTTTTTATATAAATATGTATGACTCATCACTGTGTTTGCCATTTCATTATTTACCCTCCTTCCCTAAATGGCTCCAGTTGGGGCAGCATATGGCACCTTCCTAAATTCAAACAACTTATACAAAAACTTAAACAAATCAAAAATAAAATTGGCTGACACAAAGTATTTGTCCTATTTAATCAAATATGTTTAAAAGAGTAAGTGCTGACTCTCTCCCTCAACATGTATGTTGGTTTTAGTTTGGTTTTTATGGCATATCAACCATTTTAGGTTATTTAAAGCCAAATCCATCTTTATACATATAAACAGATCTATTTCAAACAATTCAGTTAAACATAAGTACACTGTTTAAATGTCAAAAACAGTTCTATTTCAAGCTATTCAGCTGAGTCAACAAAGTTAAATGGTTCCAGATATTGCTATGCATCACTAAAATTCAATTAAACATCTGGCATTTATTTAAACACATTTAAATGTAAAAACAGTTCTATTTCAAACAATTCAGTTTAGCATAAGTACACAGTTTAGTTCTAATTGACCCATAGATAGGACCCTATCATGTGCTACCACTCAGGGCCAGAGTAGACCTGGGAGCAATGGCAATAAAGGAGTACTCCACATTCCCCAAAGCTCCAGCATTACTGGAACCTCATCATCAGATAGTTTAGTGTCATATCCAGGAAACTCATTGGAGGAGTCTTACCCCTCTGTAGAGTTGCAGTCAGTGTATTCTGCAGCCCCAGCCAACTGGGCCATCCATGAATGTGTGTGTGTGTGTGTGTGTGTGTATATATATATATATATATATATATATATATCTTGGTCTGACAATCATTTAAGTGAGAAAATGACAACAAACTCTGTTGACTCTCTGACTACATTTTTCTATCTTAAATCTATATATGCTCTATCACTAATATTATAAACATAACAAACTGCATTATCTTTATGTATATATATTTAATATATATAATATTAGTGGTGAATACATTAAAAAATTACAGCACAAACTATATTCTCTCTCTCTCTCTCTGTTTCTCTCTCATATATGAATACCAATAAATGTTTTGTAAAAAAAATGTAATCAAACAAATCTCATTTACGAAGCCACAGTTAACACTGAATGATACAAAATAATTTATAATTCAAAATCAGGTTTGGTAATCAGAAATTATGATTTAACTATGAAAAATATGAAAGCATACAACTTAATTGAAGTACATATGGAAATCTAAAAAAAATGATAGCAAAACACTAATTGCCAGATGTGATTTCTTAAAAAGTGCATCAGAGATTACAAATGTTATTTAAGCTAAGAAGAAAAACTAAACATAATTCATTTCCAAAACAATCATCAAATTTTAAATTGAAAAAAAAAAAAATTTTTTAAATGAAATAACTGTAAAATGGTGATATAAAAAGATTAATATTAAAATGCCTACATATAGAAACACAATATATTAACTTTTATGATTGATGCCTGAATAAATAGGACTATATACATACATACACAATGTATTTAATCATTAATATACTAATGTGTATAACTCGTGTGTTTTTTTAAAAACTGTATTACAGTTTAATGTAAGATTCTTATGTTGACAAAACAATATCCAGAAATAATGAAATAATTCTAAACAAATGATAAAAACTGAAAGCAAATTAAATTCTACCAAAACTCAGCAATGGTCTACTAACCTAGTTTGCTCACTATGTAAGGCACCGACTTAAAAAATCTACAGTAGCTCAATATGGTTCACCTTGTATGGTGTAATAGTTAGGAAGCCATTAGTGAGTTGGATTCTCACTTGGTGCCTCATATTTTTAAACTTCTGCTATACAAAGATAAGAAGTGCTAGAGAGCAATACTTGGATCTAGTCAGGCAATACAGATGTTACACTCTGAACATAGACACACACTCAGATGCTACATCTAAGTCCAAGCAGAAGTCACAGACAAAAAAAAAACAAACAGAAATAAGTCATACTGTTTATTTTAAAGACTGGGGAATTAATTTATTTCACTGTACAGTGGGCTTGTGCTGTTGAATATGCTAACTGCATCTCTACAAAGAGGTAAAGCCTGCCCTATCAAGCATCCTGGATATGACACTAAACCATCTGATGGTGAGGTTACTGTCTAGGAGCTTTGAGAAATACTGGGTACCCCTTCATTGCCATTACTCTCAGGTCCACTCTGACTCAGAGTAGTAGTACTTGTTAAAGTCCCATCTATGGATTAAATAGAAGTGCTTAACCATTTAACAGAGTACAAATGACTAATGTTGATTTGTTAATGCTATATAGCAATGTTTGAAAATAATCTGTGTGTAAACAAATCAGCTCTGGTTTGTTTAAAATATTACCTATAAACTATTCATTTACAAATCTCTCACACACGCACGTAGATATGTATGTATATATATATATATATATATATATATATATATATATATATATATATTGTCATCCACAGACAGACTGTTTCATTCTATCAGAACTCTTCATTGTGGCTAGACATGTAGGATGCTATATATATATATGATTTGGCATTAAATAATCAATAAGGGTTGATATGCTATAAAATCCAATCAACCAAAGTTAATTTATATCCATGTATGAGGTAGGATAAAAAAGCATCAAAATTTTAGTTATAAATGTTGTCATTTTTAAAATTTAAAATTTGGGTGTGTCCAATTTGAACAACTTATAAAATAAAGAGATAGCATCAAGTTGTCTAGAATAGTTAATGCCAATTGGAACAAATCGTATAGCCAGATTCCATACTTTTAATTTCCTTTTTTTTTCTCTGACCCTGGAGTGATAGTACCTGTTAAGATCCCAAATGTGTTTCAAAATTATTCATATTTGATATATTTTTGTGTAACAAAAACCAAAAAAATCAACTTAAACAACTACTCAAAAAATATAAATATAAACATACACTGAATGCAACTCCCAAACTTCTAGACATACCATAACCTTGACAGGTTGACATGCCATTAAAATCGATCCATACATTTTTAATTAAATGTTTTTGGTTGAATACAGGATGTGCAACTGCAACACCCTTGGCACTATCCTAAATTGGTGGCTCCATTCACCTTTTTCTAGTCTCCTAAATTTAAAATTCATCCAATGAGTAAGATTTGAGGATTTGGAGGCAATTAAAAGAAATAGTGGTGTAGTATCATTCCAGATCAAAGGAGTTTCAAAAGTTCTTCAACAAATGGAAAACTTAAAGGAATGTGTGTGTGTTGAATGCCAAGGGTAGGTATTTCCAAGAAAATTCATGTTTAATTTATTATTTCTTTGTGTTTTGATTGATATAGCTTCAGTCTCAATACTTTAACACTTTCTGTTTTTCAGAGAAGAGTTTGAATAACTTAAATACTTCAGATGATTCTTCAACTGCCTTGTGTGTGTGTGTGTGTGTATTTTTTTTCTTTTTTAAAACATTGAAAAAAATTTTTGTGCAGCTTTACACTAAACCAAATCAAGAGCTTCAGAAGTGCTTTGACCAGTAGAAAACTCAGTGGAATAAGCATGTTAATTAGTAAGGGGACTATTTTAAGGAAAATTAACATTGTTCATTTAGTCTTGATACATTTTCAAAACACCATGTTTGTACATGTAAGAAAGTATTCATACTTTTTATAATAAGGTACCTATCACTTTTTGTGCAAATTTTCGTTATACAGAGTGTGTGTGTGTGTGTGTGTGTGTGTATATATATATATTCGGTTTTTCAGGTTATCATGAGTATACAAGTGCATGCATGTATTCATGTGTGTAGCAATATGTATGTTTCACCTTATGGATATTTTGAGCTTGTTACAAGGTAAGCAGTTTAAAAGGGGGCAACCCATCCCAAATATTTGTTGAAATATTTTCTCATATTTCACCGGCTGAGATGCATGAGGTATATGATGGCTGGGATGGGGGGGGGTGCACTAAAGAAGGTGAAGGCAGAGCTTTTAAAATAAAAATTCCAACTACAAATGAAATAAGAGTAAATCACAGTTCCTGGCTAAGACCTTTCCTGTTATTCTAAGACTCTAAGACCTGCATGTATTAACTTTTTGATGGGCAAATTTTTATGTACAAGTAAATATTTATACACACACACACACACACACATGTTCAACCATGTAAAAAATATAAACAACGGCAAACCAGCCCATTAGCATAATGGTTAGTGTTTGCCAAGGGCCTGGGAGACTTGGGATTCAATCCCAGATTGAGTCATACCAAAGACTCAAAAAATGGTACTTGATGCCTCTTTGCTTAACACTCTGCTTTATACAGTACAGATCAAGGGTAAATGGAGTAATCCTAGAAAAGGAGTAGCACCCCTTCTACACCTAAGTGTAGTAGTTATAGAAAAGGGGGCCTTTGGGTCACTACTAACTCTGCTTGACCAAATTACTTATGTATATGGTTCGTAGGGTTTTATGGCTAATCAACCATTGGACGTTATTAAATGCTAAATCCTGTTATTAATTTATATTAGATATATTTGATTCGTGAACACATTTTGTAGATAAGGATTTCATTTAACCTGAGCTTATCATTTTTGAATTTGAAAACATTTAACAATCAAATACAAAAATTTTTATCTACAATTAATCATTTGTTAGCCTTACTTGAAACCATTTAACTGTGGAAAATGTCACTGTAGCAATTTAGCATCCATATAAGTGGATATACATGTGATTTATAAGTGAATAGTGTGTAGATAATTTCACTTTTAAATGAGTTAAAACTGCTTTGTTTACTAGTCCACTGGACTGGGGCTGTAGAATACACCAATTGCATCTCTGCAGAGGTATAAGACCCTCCACACACCAATGAATGTCCTGATTATGAGATTAAACAATCTGATGGGGAGACTTCAGTCTGGGGGCTTTGGAGAATGCGGAGAACTCCTTCATTGCTTTCTGGTCCACTCTGACCTAGAGTGGCAGCTCCTGATAGTGTCCTATCTATGTGTCAAATAGAACTCTTTGACATTTAAACTGTGAGCAAACAAATATCTTAGGCTAAATTGAATTGTTATAAATAGAACCGTTTGCTCATTCAACTCTATAAAAATAAAATAACTGACGTTTAATTGAATTGTTTGTGATGCATGGCAATACTTGGAACCATTTAACTGTGTCCAAAGGAATGAGTAATGTTAACTAAAATCATGAGTGTTAAAGAGAAGTACTTGAAAATCTTTAACTGTGTGCCTAAATTGAAATATTGGTATAACATAACAATACTTGGAACCACCACTTAACTATGGGCAAATGAATGAATGAATGAATAGTGTTTTATAAAATAAGTGTTAAATAGCAACACTTGGAACCTCTTCACTGTCTGCAAACAAATGACTAATAATAAACTGAATTATTAGTGTTGGATTGCAATTATTGAAACCATTGTTAGATACTACCTGTTTTACCTATGAAAAGGATAATTTCATCAGTCACCAACTTGCATAAAAGAAGAGAGACTACTCCTAACTTTTAGTGCACAACAGAACCCACATTATGAAAAAATGTATCAACATCCACAGTGAGGAGGAAACTCAGTGAAGTTGGTCTATATGGTAGAATTGCCATCAAGAAACCACTGTTGAGGAAACAGAACAATCTCAAAAGGCTCCCGTGAGCCAAGGCATACGAAGACTGGACAATAGAGTAGTGGAATAAAGTCCTTTTGACGGACAAATCAAAGTTCAAAATCTTCGGCTCAAATAGCAGTATCTGTGTGCAGCGAAGAGTTGGTAAAAGAGCTGCAATCCTTTGTATCATACTTACCATAAAGTATAGAGGAGGCTCTGTTATGGTGTTGAGAGCTTTTACCAATTGCGAAGTTGGGGATTTGTACCAGGTGAAGGGCAAATTGAAACAGACTGCCTATCACACCATACTGAAGCATCACATGATCCAATTGACAATGCACCTTGTGGGTCATGGATTTGTACTCATGCAAGACCCAAAGCATACTAGTAAACTTTGCCAGAGGTACAATAAAAGCAAACAGGGACAGCACACCCTTCAAATATTATCTTGGCTGGCACAATCAGTGGACTTAAATCTGATTGAACTTGTATGGGATGAACTTGATGGAAAAGTCAGACATAGACAACCCAAAAATGTGTCGTATCTCTGGCATATCTTGCAGAAAAGTGGGCCAGAACTATCTTCAGTCTACCTCCAGTGTTTGGGGTAAAAAATGCCAATAATCTATGAAGCAGAGATATCAGCCAAAGGG
>CAUZXS010002518.1:145000-175000 GCA_963585895.1 Sepioteuthis lessoniana | reverse complement strand
CCAGAAGAAAAGGACACGAGGTGTGACATGTTTTATGGAGGAGAACGAGATAAGCCTCCATGAAGTGGTGAGATTTGATGAACATAAAAGACTAAGTTTGAAGTGGAAAACCGCAGCATTTTGCTGATGTCTGATTGGTGAACATTCATCAGTTCATTTTGCAAGTTAAGTGAGTTGAGTTGACTAGCACCCAATAGGTTGATTCCTCTTCAACGAGACTTCTGAAACCAACTAGACCCACAAAAGTTGATATGCTATTAAAACGCAGAAACAAAACAAAAGTTTTCTTTCTAGTAATTTCACTCATTTTCCTTAATTTGATTTTCTTATTTTTGTATCTCTCTTATAGTTGTACCTTTGAGCTATTTCTCTCTCAAATCTCTTTCTCTGCTTTCATTCAACTTTCTCTTTCTTTCTGATTTCCCTCCCTTTCTCCCTAATATCAACATCATCTTCCTCTAGTTTTTGAAAATTTTCTGATCTTTCATTGCTTTTAAATTTTTGTTAAAATTAATATTCGATTGAGTGATGTAAGGGTATTTTTCCTTATGTCTTGTTTTAACACAGTTTGTGTCATCATTCAATTTATGGGATATTTACAATAATTGCCATATCAATATGACATTCTTCCAATGTCCTATAAAAAGTGCAAATTCTTTTTTATATAAAAAAGAATTTCTCACCAATCTTAAATTGTTGCTCAGTTGACTGGGGCTGTAGAATACACCAACCGCTTCTTTGCAGAGGGATAAGACCCACACTATGAGTGTCCGGGATATGACACAAAACAGTCTGATGGTGAGGTTCCAGTAATGATGGAGCTTTAGGGAATGCAGAATACCCTTTCATTACCATCACTCCCAGGTCCACTCTGGCTTGGAGAGGTAGCACCTGAAAAGGGTCCTATCTATTGGTTAAATAGAACTAAAACATGGTTTCTTGAGTTTACTATTTTTTTGCTTTGAAACTGCATATTTATGCTAAACTGAACTGCTTAAAATAGAGATGTTTTGATATGTAAACTGTGTACTTATGCTAAACTGAATTATCTAGAATAAAACTGTTTTGACATTAACTCTGAGTATTCCCCAGTCAGCTATGGCTGTAGAATACACCAACTGCACCTCTGCAGAGGTGTAAGACCCCCCCCCAACGAGTGTCCAGGGTATGACACTAAGCAATCTGATAGTGAGGTTCCAGTGATGCTAGGGCTTTAGAGAATGCATAGTACCCCTTTATTGCCATTGCTCCTTGGCCCACTCCTACCCAGAATGATAGCACCTGGTAGGGGTCTATCTATGGATTAAATAGAATTAAAGAGCATTCTTATGCAAACTGAATTTTTTGACTAAATTGAGTCGCTTGAAAAAGTAATGTTTTTGTCAAACTGTGTACTTATGGTAAACTGAATTGTTTGAAATGGAACTGTTTTTCTCATTGGAACTCTACTTACACTAATCTGAATTGTTTAATTTTGATATAGAACTGTTTTGACATTGTGTGTATACAAAGTCTATATTTATACTAAACTGAATTGGCTGAATTAGAACAGTTTGAATAAACTGAATTGCTTGAAATACAAATGTTTTTGATAAACTGTTTACTCATACTAAACTGAATTGTTTGAAATAGAACTGATTATTTGATTAAAAATGGATTTGGCATTAAATGACCTACAAATGTTGATATGCCATAAAACCGAAACAACCAACCAACCAGTCTTAAATGGTGTTTACATTATTTTTGTAAGGATTATAAAAAAATTTTTCCTAAAAAAATTCCAGTTTATATTAGAATAACTTCATTGAGCTTATCACTTGAGTATTAAGGGATACTTTCCTGCTGCTTCAATCATTCAGCCTCTCCATAAGTGGTAATTTTTACCTGCTGTTGCTATTTTAGACTTCTTCAAACACTCAAACATTCACTCAACTTTAATGTCTATTTTAATGTATGCATATCATTTGCAACTTTTGTATTAACTTGAAAGCGAAATTTTAATCTGTGATCATCTTAATAAATAAAACTCTTTGCCGCTTGTACCTTCAAATTTCATGTCCATATATTTGTTACTGAAGTTGTTCTTTAAATCTATATATCAATACCATTGTAACTATCTTCATATTTGGAATTTGGTATAGAAGATTAAGAGATAGATTAAAGAATATAGAGATTAAAGGGCAGACTTAGGAGAAAAGAGATTAAGGGAGGGATAGACAAAGAAATAGTTTGGGGACAAAGGAATAGATACTAAAAAAATAGATTAAGGAGTAGATAGACTAAGAGATAGACATACAAAAGGATGAATAGACTAAGGAGTGGAGGGAGTAAAGGATGGATGCATGGATCAATCAGTGGAGGGACTAAGCTATATGAAACCTCAAACTAATATATATATATATATATATATATGCTCTTATTACATGGGTCAGCTAGCAAACTGCTTTACCAAATTAACTATTTTCTAACTAGCTCTTATTGTAGTGTTGTATATTGACCTCCGACCCGGCCAAACATGCCATTCCAAAGACGACAGAAGTTGCCTATTCTGTTGACCAGTTATGGGAAGAGATTGTGTAGGCGAGCTTGGCTGACAATATGGGACAAGGTTAAAATCCCATGGTGCAGTCACAAACTGATGCCTGGAAGAGGGTGATCTGTGAACTGCATGACAGTTATTTCTGCTCGATGATGATCAAACATGCCATTCCAAAGACGGTGGAAATTGCCGATTGAGCAGTTGGAGTTCAGAAAAGTTGTAGAGATGCTGGAATGAGGACCATGTTCCCGAGAGGCTAGGCTCTCAGGCTCCCAGTTGAGCAGCCCAGGAGAACGGGAAAGAAACGCTGTTATGGCCATAAGAGTGGGGGTCAATATATTGCTGTTCTGTTCAGTCTCCAACTCCCTCTCACACACAACCCTTTCAAATAAAGTGAGAGGTAAATTTTTCTAAAGACCTGTGTCTGCTCGTCTTCATTGCGTCGTTATGTTTCTGCATGCATATGTATTATGTGGCTATACAATAGTAGTACCTTTGCTTCAGTATCTATCCAAGCCAACTGCTCTCCACTGTGCTCTCTCTCATTTGCTGAAATAATACAGCATTATAAGAATGGTGTCCCACTATTGCTTTATTTTGTTTAATTTCATAAAGCTGATCTATACTTAACAAAGAATACATGCATACATCAAATTTCCATGACCACATATAATACTAAGACAGTTAAACATGGTGGAAACCTGTGACAGTTTTAAAAAATCAATACTAAGTCTTCAAGATTTTCTATGGTTTAAATTCTAAAAATTATTGTTCTCTATGTTGAATTGTAAAATGAACTTGGATGAAAGCATGGGGTATATAGTGTTTTTCCATGGTATGTGATTAATTGATGGTTTCGTTGGGAAATTCTGGGTTTTGTATCTGACTTCTTTTTACCCCATTCTTTTTACTGGAAGTGTCCCTGTGGATGTAAGAGAATTAAGGATAGAAGGAAAAAGACAGGGCTAACTTTATACTCAAACTTTGTTTTTGGGGTTTATGACTTTTCTGTGGTGTGGAACGATTTCTTGAACCAGTAGAAATAGTCACTTTTTCTCAGACAAAGTATTGAAGTATATTATAGAATCATTTTTGGCATTGCCCAGTTGGCTGGGATATGACACTAAGCAATCTGATGGTGAGGTTTCATTTATGCTGAGGCTTTGGGGGATGCGAGGCACTCCTTCATTGCCACTGCTCCATGGTCAACTGTAGCCTGGAGTGATAGCACCTGATAAGGTCCTATCTATGTGTCAAAAAGAACTAAACTGCACCTTATGCTAAGCTGAATTTTTTAAATAGAACTGTTTTGACATTTAACTGTGTGTAAACAAAATCTATACTTATACTAAACTGAATTGTTTGAATCGGAACTGTTTGAATAAATTGAATAGCTTGAAATAGAAATGTTTTTGACAATTAAACTGTGTACTCATGCTAAAATGAATTCTTTGAAATAGAACTGATTATTTGTATAAAAATGGATTTGGTATTAAATAACCTACAAAAAAACCATAAAACTCAACCAACCATTTTCAGCAATTACAAGTTTAAGGGTTCATCAGATGTCTCTGTGGGTATGTTTAGTAGAGGCAGCAACAGAAAGGGAACCTGCTGGTAAGCTAAGGGACTTAGTGAGCACTAATGCTTCCTATCAGCATCCAAAGAAAAATGGTCCATCCAGTAGAAGTATTAAAAGCTTAATGAGGAAGAATTTCTCTTTGAAGCTCCTCTTTTTAGACATGCACTAATTTCACTTCCTGTCCGAGGTCTCCTGGAAAACTGTTACTTTTTCCATTTTTTTTAATTCTTAATTTCTTTTTGATCTCCTCAAATGTCTGTTCTTAAAAAAAGGATTAACTACCATTATTAAAATGTAAAAGTAAAATATTCTTCTCAGTTGTTTAGTTTCTGTTTAACTTATTTAGTTTTATTGCTTTGTATATATCTACGACTGAGCCATTTTCCAAGTGAGTAGAGTCTTTGCCAATTGTACAGGAAACCGGGGTTCAATCCCAGGTTGAGTCATACCAAAGACTCAAAAAATGGTACTTGATGCTGCCTTGCTTAACACTCAGCATTATAAGGTAAGGATCAAGGTTAAAGTGGAGCAATCCAGAAAATAGAGTAGCACCCTCCCCCACTCCTCGGTGTAGTAGTCATTGAAAAAGGAGCCTTCGGGTCACCCTCAAATAAGGTCACCAACTTTACTTTTATATATATACATCTAGCATTTTTTACAGTCTGTGGTGCAATCATACAGTCATACTGACTTGGCTACAATTTGGAAGAATTCTTGTTTTATTTTATCCATTTTCAAAGGATTGATAACCTCTCAATAGCAATTCATGCCTTTCCCATGTGTATATTGACATTAATTTCAGTCAAAGAGATATTGCTACCAAGGTATGTGAACTGGTCTACTAATTTCAGATGCTTGGCATTTAATGCGATTATGGCTCCACCTTTGGAAAAAAAAAGCTAGATGGGAACTACACAAAAATGTTGCATGCTGTTTTGAAGAAATCCTGGGAGTAGCGTGCCACAAAACAGCAGCTGAATGATCACTTGCTTTCCATCTCATAAACCATCCAAGTAAGACGAGCAAGAAATGCTTAGTATTTCTGGAGAACTGAAGGCAAACTCGTAAGCAATGTTCTTCTGTGGACTTCATTGCATGGACACACCAGTTTTGGTCAACCAGCAAAAACTGACATACTTCAACTCTGTGCAGACAATTCTCCCCGAATACGATAAAAGTAATACGGGAATTCAAACGGATCCAGAAGAAAATACGTAGGCATAAAATGTCTATTATGTTTAATGAAATTTGCATATATATATATATATATATATATATATATATAATCAGATATAAAAGTCATGACTTGGAGCTTCACACTTTTGATCCACGAGTGAGCTGTTATTCAATAGTAACTTTTTCGCCTTACCAAATATGTACTTATACATATAAGCAAATGCTGGCCCATTGGCATAATGGTTAGAGTGTTTCCAATGATCCAGGAGACCATTGGCAATCCCAGGTTGAATCATACCAAAGAATCAATATATGGTACTTGATGCCTCCATTGCTTAACACTCAGCTTTGTGAGCTACTAATCAAGAGTAAGTGGAGCAGTCCAGTGAAAAGAGTAGCACTCTCTTCTACAGGT
Organism: Sepioteuthis lessoniana; assembly: GCA_963585895.1. Lineage (NCBI taxonomy): Eukaryota > Metazoa > Mollusca > Cephalopoda > Myopsida > Loliginidae > Sepioteuthis > Sepioteuthis lessoniana. Next base: position 169,288 of record CAUZXS010002518.1, on the reverse strand, counting down.
CAGTGTTGTAGTTGTTGAACAAGGAACCTTCAGGTTGCCCTTGACTACATCAGTCAACATATATATATATAAATTTAAAACAAATATCTCACTTCTTTATGACTACTGATGTTTTGTCTCATGAGTTTACTTTCAATATATAAATCTTATAGTCATGAAACCATCATCAAGGTATAAAATTAATTTCAATTTAGATTTTATCCTGCTCTGCTGGCCAGCATTTGAGCACTTTCTTGATTTAAGAAAACTGTTTTTTAACTTTTTTTTTTGTTTTCCCTTATATATATATATATATATATATATATAATTAAAGTGTGCTCAATATTAATTATGGAGCACATATATCAAAGTTTGGATAATGTAGGCATAGTCAATGGCACTTGATAACTGTCAGTTTATCGCCTATAAGGTCATCATCCCAAGTGTATAAAAAAAAACTGGTCCAGTGAACGCAAAGGAGAGAAATTGACAGTCCCCAATTTCTGTTGACTCTCTTATCCTAGCTTTATATATATATATATATATATATATATATCTTTAAGAAAAAAACCAAAGACCGGTTGATTCATGATTATAAATTTATTTCGATCCCGTATTTTCAGTTTCTGGTGTGAACCAAAAACATGAAGAAAAAATTAATACAGGACTTCTTCAGACCCAATGGATAATTATTTAAATTTAAATTTAAACCAGAATAAACACGTGGGGTGTAGGGGGGGACGAGATTTAGGAGTTACCTCCTTGTTTTATTGAATTTCCGTTTTATTTTGAAAAATGGTTTTTTTCTTAAAGAAATATTGCTCTGTAATAAATTACATTGAGCTCTCTACCAGGAAAATTTAAATGTTCAGCTCTTGAATGATTTTCTTGTCCTGAGGGAATTACTCCAAACTCTGTTTTAACCTGACCGAATATTACCTATATATATATATATATATATATATATATATATATATATATATATAAATATATATATATATATATATATATATATATATAAATAATATTATTCATATTTTCAAATTAAACCATAAAATTTCCCAGAGTTCAGTTCCTAATTTCTAACCTTTACTCCAAGCACAGACTCTCTACACTGGCAAGACTTTTATTTTGTTTCAGAAGTCACTGAAATAACTGTAGTCAATCTAGAAAGGAGAAACTGAGGAAATTAATAAAGTGGTAAAATTATTCTCTCAAGCCTCCATTCAGGTAAAAGTCATCAAAAGAGGTGGTTCTTATCTACTCGAGACTACACCTGGTTATTTTATGCAGTTATGCCCATGGCTGTTTGCCATTGTTTGACAAATGTACTGTAATTATAGAATGAGGAGTTTGAAAACATTGTTAAGAGCTTTGTTTATTCTTACTGCCTTGTTTGAAGTTAACAATGTTTATATTGGTTATTCAGCATCAGGTAATGTGGCACCTAACCTATAAAAGTTTACTGGCACATCTGGAATGGATTTTCATCATCTTAAATATACTAAGGAGGGTGCCAGGTTTTCTTCAAGATGCCAGATCGAGTTACCATTTTTTCAGAGGTTTCAGGTGTCAAGTTTCACCCAACATTGCTGGAGTCTAAAAACAATTTTAGACTCAGTACACTAGTAGGTAATTTAAAGAATGGTTTCCAATTTTCTGAAAACTGGACATGACCATTAAGTTAAATTGCTACCTTTTTAGATTTTGATTTTTCTTCTCTTAATGATTGGGAAATCTGGTATATCATAATGGCCAAATAGATTTTCATTTTGAATTAGTTTTTTTCCTTTTTCTAGGTGTAATAAAAAAAAAAGGTATCCTTCATATTATTTAGAGCAACATTTCTCAACCTTTTTATCCTCCTGGAACCCTTGAAATAGTTTTTATGTCTCAGGAAAACTTGCATAAAAATTATTACATATATACTATTATCAATATCTATTTTAAGGAGGTGGCCGTGGTGTAAAAGGAGGTGCCCGTGGTGTAATTGTTATCGTTGTAGGAAATGGACATGGCAACACGAGTTCAAATCCTTAGTGAGACTAATTGCATTTCACATAGCACTAATACCCTTGGGAAAGGTATGAATCCAATTATTCTCCCTCCAGCTATGGGTAAATAGTAGGGCAGACTAGGTTCTTCAGCCTTGGTGAGGCAACTAGTCTAGGAGAAGGAAAACTCTGAATTCAAACCTGTTAAACTTCGCTTAAAAATTGACCTTGTGTCATATCCTGCCCGAGCGGAGGGGTTGGTAAATATGATTATCAATATCTATGACTTTTATATGTTTATGTAGTAAATGTAATTTTTTTTTTCATGGTAACTCTTTTTAAAAAATGACTCTCTGTTTGTCAAATTTTTTGGCAATGAAAAATTTTAAAAAATCAGTGCTTATTTTCATTCACAGAAAAAAAAATGTGTAAACACTCACAAAAAATGTGCATATATTACTAATATTGCTTATGTATAACACACTAACAGAATGAATGCCAATAACTACTACAATAACTGGTCATTCATTATGAATACAAAATTCAACAAAAATTACTCCAAAGATATTAACCAATTTATTTCTGTATCTCCCTGAACCCTAGGGTGCTGGGTAACACTAGTGGAGAAACACTGATTTAGAGTATTGGCAATAAATAAATTTGAGTGATCACTAAAGCAGAATTAGCTTACCAAAAGAAAAAAAAAAAAATACAGACAAGTAATTAGCTGCCTATTAAGATTAATGAAAGATCAAAGAATTAGACTTCCAGACTTCTATTTAATATTCATTTATATGTAGGATTATCACAAGGCAATAAATAGGAGAAAGCTGAAAATTGGAGATGTGTTGTCCCTTGGCCCTCTGCAAGTATAAAAATCTACTGTATTATCTATGAATAAGTACACCCATCAACCAATCTGTTGTTTTGTCTTTTTTTGTTTTAAGTTTACTTTCAAAACAAAGATGCCAAAGATTTTATCATTTCTAGTTGAACATTATACAATCAAAAAAGATATCATTAGGTATTATCAAACTCTCCAGTATTAAAGTTGTAATAAAAAATTAAATTTTCTGAATGTATTTAATTTGAACTGTTACATTTTATGCTTAGCATTGTCAGAAATGGAATTGATGATCTGGGTTCAAATCCTGGACAAGGCTTGTTTGCATTTCACTTCACACTAATAACTTTGGAAAATGTATGAATTCTTTATTATCCTTCAGTTTGGGTTAAATATTCAGGGACACTGGGTTCTTTTGCATTGTTAAGACAACCAGTCAAGGAGAAGGAAAATTCTGAATTCAAACCAGTTATACTCTGCTTTAAAAAATTAACCTTGTGTCCCATCCTTTCAGTGGAGGAGGGCTTTGAGTAAATATATACATGTTCATATTTTTAGTGAAAGAGTTTTAATGGTGAATAATATCTAATCATATCCATTTTGATTGTATAATGTTTCACTTGAAATAATAAAATTCTGGCGTCTTTAGAAGAAAATTTACTTTTTTATTAAAAAGAATTGTTAGGATTGAATTTGTTATGTCTCGGGGTGGGGGTGGGAGTTCGTTCCCCCACCCCTAGTACTACCTGCTCAGTAGAGCTAAGTTTATCATTTGGCACTTGAGACATTCCAAAAGGAAATCAGGATGGCCAAGTATGAGAATTCATGCATGGCTTTCCATAATAAAATGACTTCATATCAAATCTGACATGGTGACAAGTTAGATAAATTCATACTTATAACTATGGGTCATAATGTATATTATACTGATCTGATTTTTTGTAAAAATTCATTGACCTTTTTCTCAGTGCAATAAACTTGAAATGCTCAAATTTAAAGAATAAAGCTACTTCCAATCTAATTTACAAGTTTGTATTAATAGTGTGCTATGTGTACTTCCACTTGACCTGATCATTATAATTTCTTAAAGACAACATCTATAAAATGCTAATCATAGAGTACTTCCCATTATTTGTTCATTTTATTTTGCAATAAATTCTCTAAATAAGAAATGCTTTGACACTAAGTTCAATAAAACACTAAAGGTTGCTTTTAAGTGAGTGCTGAGATAAAATAAGAATTCTAATTGTCTAAGAAAAACACTTCCTAATTTTAGTTGTCTTTTTGTCATTCTATAAATTGGCCTAATGAGTAGAGTGTTTGCCAATGGTCCAGGAGACTGGGGTTCAATCCCAGGTCAAGTCCTACCAAAGACTCAAAAAATGGTACTTGATGCCATCTTGCTTAACACTCAGCATTATGAGGTATGGATCAAGGGTAAAGTGGAGCAATCCAGTGAATGGAGTAGTGCCCTCCCCTACACCTCGGTGTAGTAGCTATTGAAAAGGGAGACTTTGGGTCACCCTCAACTAAGGTCACCAACGTTACTTACTGACTATAAATGTGATATGATTTGATATTGAGCTTAATGCTTACCAAAGGTAGTCTTCAAGGGAGGACTAATAATTTGCTTTCATAATTTTTTTTCACAAGGATAGGAGTTATCTTTTTTATTGTTTTCATGGTTATTAATTAATTATTTATTTATTTATTGTCACTAAATGCTGAGCATTATATTTCATTTGTTTGGGGTTTAATTTTCAATCCCTAAAACCTATGTAAAATAAAAACTCACACACCCTTTTTTATGAATTGAAATTTTTAAAAATGAGTTCAGTACAAAAAAAAAACAATGGAAAATTACTTAATATAATAGATATCATTTTCTATCTTTTTTTTATTTCTTTCTTCACTCTCTTATTTCTTTCTTTTCTTTTTTCACTCTATTCTTTCTTTCTCTTTTCTCTCTCTTTATTCAATATTTTATTTTTCATTCTTCTCTTTCTCTCCTTTTTTTCCTTTCATGTTCTTTAAGCTCTTTGTTCACTTCTTCCTTTCATTCTTTTTTTTTTCTTCTTTCCTTTCTATTTCTCTTTCTTACTTCAATCAACCTTTTTCTTTCATTAATCCTTCTTTACTATCTTTCTTTTTTATGATTGCTTTTCCTCTCCCTTTTTTTTAAACACCTTTTCTTTTATCCTCTTTTATTTCTCTGTATCTAACACTCTTTCTCTTTCAACTCCTGCATTTTCAATGACTTAAATTTTTTTTCCTTCTCTATTTACTCTATTCCTTATTTTTCATCCATTTCCATTTTTATTAAATTTCATTCACATCTAATTTTCTTCCCCACCCACCACCACCACATTTGGAGATTTTCTCCTTGAAACTAAATTCTAAAAACAAGATCAGCATCCTCAAGTGATGGGTGGGTGGGGATCACTGACCCAGCTAAAATTAGTCAGTCAAGACATTTTTAGTGACAATGCAAGCACTAAATATTGTAAACACTCATTAGGTTTTGCTTTGACTTCCCACCATCAAACACCCTATCCTCTCAAACCCAACCTTTCCCCTGTCAAAAAACAAAAAAAAAAATTAAGAATTCTCTCAACTTTTGCTGTATGTCAGTTCCTTTCTGTAGTGGTAAATTCTTGCTTCAAGCAATCCATCTGTAAATGTCTAAGGATCATGATCTGGACTAGTTCTTGGCATCAAATTGGTGGGAGGATGGAGCAATTCTTTGACAAGCTGTTTGAGATATTTGTTCACCGTTATTGTCATGATTGGCACTGTTTCCTTTTCTTGTTTTTGTTTCCATTTTTTTTTCTTGTATTTCAATTTTCATATTATCAAAACTGCTTCTCCTTTCAAATCCACCAACAATTTCTGCATACGTTTCTTTTGTCAATCTCTGTTTCCTCCACCAGAAAAAAAAAAAGGGTGTAAGGAGTGAAAAGTGAAGTAAAAAACAAAACCCCCAAAAAACTCCTCTCAAAAACCACAACTTTAATCACAATCCCAAAATTATTAGATCCTGGGTATGAAATTAAATTGCGTCTGCTGGTGAGGCTTCAGTTCTGAAACCCTGGTGATTGTGGAGTATCTCTTTGTTGCTATAACTCCTTGGTCTACTCTGACCTGGAGTGGTAGTACCTGTTAGGGCTCCATCTTTTAGCATATAAGTGTAAATTAATTGTATTAAGAATATTTACTTGAAGCTATAAATTTTTTTACTCAGGATTATTGTTAGTTGAAACCTTATAACTATGTACAAAGAAATGATTACTTAAAATTATTATCATTATCAGATATGAGTGAGTGATTTAAACAACATCTCAACTCATCTCTGGTTATTTTCTCCTTTGAGGTTAGGGAACCACATTCATAGTGCATTTTTTTAGCATTTGTTTCAAATGCAAATAGTTTTAAAGCAGATATATTTGACTTACAAATTGAACTCTAATATATCCAAGTGGATCTGGGAATAATGAAAGACTATCAGGTGCATTTTAGTGACATACCAAGGACATTAGTGTTAGATAGGAATATGTTAAACCATTTAACTGTGTACAAACAAATAATTAATGTTAAATAGAATATTAGTATCTTGTAGCAGTGCTTAGAAATATTCATCATCATCATGTTGTGCAACTAGCATGGATATCCCTGACCCTCTCTCGCCACTTCTCCCTATCGTTCATCGCCTCTAGCAGGTCTTCAGGGCTACATCCCGTATTCACACATAGCTGCTGTATGTATGTTCAAGCTATTCGTCCTGCTTTTGCTCAGCCATATGTGGGGGTCCATAGGAGTACATCACTTATGAGCTCATCCCTGCATCTCCAGCAGTGTCCTGCATGTCTGGTTCATCTAACTTGGATAGTTTTCATGATAGGAGGCAGGTGGCCGTATAGTTGGTGCCTTGTGGGTTGTTGCCACCAGGACTTGTTCAATATTGCCCGCAACATTCTTGTGTAATTGCTGTCTAGCTTCTTCTCCAGCCGTTAATCATTTATTATACTTGAAAGCATTTACCTATATACAAACAAATGACTGATGTTAAATTGAATTAGCAGTATTACATAGCAATAAGTAAAGTTGGTGACCTTAGTCAAGGGTGACCAGAAGGCTCCCTTTTCAATAGCTACTATACCAAGGTGTAGAGGAGGGCACTACTCCATTCCTTAGATTGCTCCACATTACCCTTGATTCTTACCTTATAATGCTGAGTATAAAGCAAGGTGGCATCAAGTACCATATTTTGAGTGTTTGGTATGTCTTGATCTGAGATCGATCCCTGGTCTCCAAGACCCTTGGCGAATACTCTACGCATTAGGCCATTGGCTTAATGCGTAGAGTGAGAAAATAACACTCAGCATTATAAGGCAAAGATCAAAGGTAAAGTGGAGCAATCCAGGGAATGTAATAGTGCCCTCCCCAACACTTTGGTGTAGTAGCTATTCAAAAGGGAGCCTTCGAGTCACTCTCAACTAAGGTTGCCAACTTTACTTACTACATAGCAATCTGTGAAACCATTTAATTGTATGCAAATGAAATAATAATGTTGAATAATATTATTAGCATTAAATAGCAATACTTGAAACTATTTAATTGTGTGCAAAGAAATAATAATGTTGCTGACAAACTAATCATTTACAAATCATATATTTGATATATGTATGTATAAACAGGATTTGGCATTAAATTACCAACAAGCATTAATATGCCATAAAACACAACTTCATTTTCAAGTGTTTTCCATAAACCTTTCTTTTGTTTTTCAGTCTTTTTACCAAATGTTCTTTATTCTATTTTGATTAATTCATCTTTTAAATTTATTCTGAGACTTGCCATTTTGAAAATTTATTTATTTATTTTTCTTTATTGTTTTCTTAAAGTTCATTTGTGCTGAACTTCTTTGTTTTTCTGTCTCTATATCACTTTTTTCCTTTTTCTCTTTCTTTATATCAATTTTCTTCCTTTCTTTTTCTGTCAATTTATATCTCTTTTTCCTATTTCTGTCCCTCTCTATCTCTTTTCTTTCTTTCTTTACCTGTCTCTTTATACCTCTTTTCTGTCTCTCCTTCTTTCTTCCTTTGTCTATTTCTTTCTTTCTTTCTCAAACTTTTCTTTTCTCTCTGTTCATTTTCTCTCTCAGTTTCCTTTTCTCTTTCAAAGCTTTGTGACTGGTGCTTAGAATAGGCCAACCGTATCTGCTGCAGAGAAGTAAGCCTCCCCCCGACTCCCCAAAAAAGGGGGTATCCTAGGTTTAACACTAAACAGTAGTTGATAGTGAGGCTCTAGTTCTAAAGCTCAGGGAATGGAGGAGTACCTCTTCATTGCCTTTTCTCCTAGGTCCCCACTGATCTAGTGTGATAGTACCTGTGAGGGTCCTGCCTGTGTGTCAAATAAATCTCTTTAAAAATTTTTTGTATTCACTAAGGCATAAAATAACCCTTGACAAGGTGACATGCTGTTAAATTCAGTCAATCATTTTGTCTTTCTTTCTTTTTCTCTCACTGTATTTTCTCATACTTTTTCTTTCATTTTTTCTTTTATGTCTCATTTTTTTCCTCTTTCTCTCTTGTTTTTTCTCTTTCTTATCCAGCTCTTTTTTTTTCTTTCTTTCCTTTTTTCTTTTAATTTCTTTCTACCTTATATCTATCTCTCTTTTTCTCACTTTTTATCTGCCTCCCTACTTTCTCTATTTCTTTATTCAATTTATTTTTCTTTTTATGGATTTCTTGCTTTCTACACACACACACACACACACACACACACACACACTAGCTTAACTTTCTTCATTCTATTTCTTTTTTTTATCACCAAACCTCCTCTTTTTCACTCTCTCTCTCATTCCTTATATGTCAATTTCCTCTTATTTTCTCTTGAAGTACTTCTTAACCCCTACACCTGCCTTCCTTCATTCCAACTTCACCCTCTTTGCCAATTCTTCCTTGTCTCCCCCTCATCCCTCTATCTCTTTTTTTCCTTCTATTTCCCCTTGAATATTTTCTTCATTAGTCTATCAAATTTCTTGGTCACCCTTCTCTCCAGCTTTGAACCTATCTCTTATTTCCACCTCATTTACAATCTATTGGCAATTCATCCCTTCTCTAATTTCTACCTGTTTCCTCTTTCTTTATAATGGAACAGTTTTTCCCTCACTCTTCTTCACTCTCTTATTTCATTACTCCTTTTTATATTCCTATTTTCACAACTTTTATTATTATTTCTGTCTGAATTTTATCTTTTTATATTTATTTTTACACTCATTCATTCATTCTACCCACCTTACCTTCCATCATATACTTGTTATTCTATATTTTGAGGTTTATCTCACTATAGCCCCTCTTTTTCTCTTCTGTTGATACTTACCCCTCCTACTAGTGCTTATAGGCTCTCCTCACCCTGAAATAAACTTTAACTCCTACTTCCATTTTATCTCCACTTTCAATCTTCATTAATTTTATTTCTTTCCATGGCCATCTTCATATCTGATTCTTTTTTTCCTTCATCTTTTCATGTCCTCTTCTTTATCTTCATCCTTGTCTATTTCCTGTCCAATGTTTTTTGCAGGGAGTAGGATAGTGTTGGGGGTTCTATCTTCCTTGGAGTCACCCAGAGTTTGAAAACTCTTTTGAGCCCACATCCAATTAATTGTGCAAGTTAAGTGAAATCAACTTTTAAAATTAATTTTTTTGGTATTTCTTATAATAGAAGAACGTTGAGGTCATGTAAGATTGTTTTCATTTTTTTTCTCTTGTCAAATCTATGCTAGTATAAAGTATTTTGGAATTTTATTTTTGGACTGAAGAATTCCAGATTAGTATCTTATTGCAAATTTGGTAATCCAAAACAAATTCTCTACACACATTTGTTTCAGCTAAATTTTTATTATATTCATCCACACTAAATTTTGAGACTGATCAAACTGATTGCATTTACTGATGATCAATTGCTTGAAAAATTCATTGGAAAAAAGAAATGTATTTTGGGGTTTTGGCTTAGAAAATAGTCATAAAAAATGTGAATGAAAATGAAATTTAATTTAAAGTAACAAAAATAGGTCTGGATATACAGGCACATGAATATTTTAAATTATCATATGAATAATATATGCATTTAATCAACCCCTCTGCTTGCTAGTTGACTGGGGCTGCAAAATATTCTGACTGCATCTCTGCAGAGGGGTAAGTCACCCACCATCACCACCAAGTATTTTGGATACAAACTACTCCACCCTGACCCAGCATGGTAATACCTGTTTGAGTCCCATCTATGGATCAAATAGAAATGTCTAACAATTCAACTGGGTGCAAATAAATGACTGATGTTGATTTGCTGTGTTAGTATTAAATAGCAATACTTGTAACCACTTCGCTGTGTACAAATAAATGATTAATATCAAATTGAATTATTAGTTTTAGATAGCAATACTTGCAATTATTTAACTGTATATAAACAATAGCAGTTCTAAACTGTGTGGAAACAAGTTAACTTTCTTTTTCTTTTTTTTTTTTAAATAGAATTAGCTACTAACTATTCCCTTGCAGATCATATATATATAGTAAAGTTAGTGATTGAAGTTGAGGGTCACTCAAAGGTTCCCTTTTCTATAGCTACTACATCAAGGTGTAGGGGAGTGTGCTACTCCTTTCCCTGGATTGCTCCACTTTACCCTTGATTTGTCCCTTATAATGCTGAGTGTTATGCAAGGAGGCATCAAGTATCATTTTTTGAGTCTTTGGTATGACAACCCAAGATTGAACCCAGGTCTCCCGGGCCATTGGCGAACACTCTAATATCCATCTAACTCTGCACAAACAAATGATTAGTATCAAATAGAAATATTTGTATTAGATCACAATAATTAAAATCATTTAACTGTGTAGAAACCGTAGAAATATTTGTGTACAAAGAAACTGGCTCTAACTCATTCTAACTCTGATCTAAGATATGATACATTCCCTTGTTTTGTTATCCATTAGAGTTGGTTGTCCAGATCAAGGTTTGTCCCTGACAAACTGGCTTCCTTATTATACTCAAAGAAATGGGCATCCTTCTATGATGGTGTACATTGAAATCTTCTGCTAGTTATCTATTTGATCCACCCTTGTACCTGCACATCAGTACCAATTCAATACATTCTTTCTACAAGATTTTATTTAATTTGTGGGAAAAACCCCAAAAAATAGAAAACATTTAAATTTTCTCTGTCCAGACTTTTGTGTCACCCTGTAATCCTAGAAATTTCAAAAAGTGCCATAAAATATATATATATGGAAGTGAATAATGCAGTGTAATCTGACAATATATAGAGTAAAATTGATAACAAGGTAATCTAAGAGGAAGGAGAGTTTTACTGAGAAGCAAAGTCGACACTGTAGCATTTCGGTTTTAATGAACCATCATCAGGACACCGAGGGATAATATTAGAGATGTTAAATCAATGATGGATGTTTAAAAGTACAAAATGCAAAATACCTAGGAAAAGTTTGTATAAAAAGAAAAATTTGGCCATTTAATCGCTGATTAGGATATATAATTGCCCGTGGTGTAATGGTTATCATCGTAGGAAGTGGACACGGTGACACAAGTTCAAATCCTGGACGAGACTGATTGCATTTAACATTGCACTAATACCCTAGGGAAAGGTATGAATCCAATTATTCTCCCTCCAGCTATGGGTAAATAGTAGGGCAGACTAGGTTCTTCAGCTTTGGTGAAGGAAAACTCTGAATTCAAACCTGTTAAACTCTACTTAAAAATTGACCTTGTGTCATATCCTGCCCAAGCAGAGGGGTTGGTAAATATGTATATAACTACTTGCAAAAGAGGGAGTGCCTAAGGTGTGGTGGCTAATATGATGAACTTTATCATAGTGAGTGAGTTCAAACCCCAGTCTTGCTATTATGTTCTTTTATGGACAATAACCTTTAGGAAAGGTATAACTGGCCCCCCTCATTCCCCCAGCTAAGAGTTAAATAGTAACAATGCTGTTATTTTTTCAAGGATGGCTTTGAAATTAAATCATCCATTAAGGTTGACCACCCAGTTGGCTTAGGCTGTAGAATACACCAATTGTATCTCTGCAGAGAAGTATGGTTCCCTCACCCACAATGAGTGTCCTGCATATGGCACTAAACTGTCCCTGATGGTGGGGCTCCAGTCCTGGAGCTTTGGAGAATGTGGAGTGCTCTTTCATTGTCATTATTCCCAGGTCTACTCTGATATGTTAGGGTCCCAACTATGGGTCAAATAGAACTGTTTAATCTTTTTCTAGGGAATATAATAAATATCAAGAAGAATTATTTGTGTCACATAGAAAAACTTTCTATGTGTGCACAAATGAGCTCTGGCTCATTTAAAAAATGTTACCTACAAACTATTCACTTACAAATCATAGTATATGTATAAACAGGATTTGGCAATGAATAACCCACAAAAGTTGATAAGCCTTGAAACCCAACCAACCAACCATTAAGGTTCATATGTCATTAAACAAAGAAAATGAAACCTAACTCCCTCATCCCCACCTCAAGCTATGGGTTAAATGGTACCACTACTGTCCTTCTACAAGGATGGCTTTGGCATTAAGTAAACCGAGAAGGTTGATATGCTATTAAACTGACAATGTTATCTTGTAGAATAGCTGTGCTGCCAGATTGTTTGTATATTTTTCAGGGATTGAAAATAACAGTAAAAACGTTTTCTAAAAGTGGTGAGTTCATATATATTTTTTTTTCTTTTTTTAGCCGGGGGTTGTATATACAAGTCAATTTCATTGAAGTTACAAAATTTTCAATGTGTCTAAGAATTTTATTTGCTCATACAAAAAGTCTTTTCATAGATTGTGTATTTAAATAGGTTTTAGATTTGAATTTGTTTAAATATAAGTTGCCAAAAAGACTGTTGTATGATTTTTTTTGTAAATCCCCTGTATATAGCTCACATTTTGACATGAAAATTTACACTAAACCTTGGCAGTTCTGCTCAACATAGCTCTTGTTTCTTTAATTTGTGTGATTCTTTCTTGACTTTAAGCCCAAAAAAAGAAAAGAAAAAAATTTCATATTTTGTTTTTGATAAAATAATTCTCATCATTATCCTGGTGTTTTTCACCTCTTATTTCATATTTTCTCTTTAAATTTATCTTTTAAAGGTTGGTTTTGTCCAGCTTTTCTCTCTACCCGTAAAAATACATCATAAATGTGCTCTCCTTTTTATCACATGCTCTCCTTTCTTTAAATTCTATATCATGTTTTATTATTATTTCTGTTTTTTTTTTTTTTTTTAAATAAAAATCATTTTATTCCTTTTCATATATCTCCTCTTTTTTTAATTTTTCTTCTCTCCATTTAGAGTTCACCATTTTTAGTGCTTTTTCTCTTAGATTTTCTTTACAATGATTTTTATTTTAACTTCAAAAGACGATCTTTTGATAGTTGATTTCATTACCTCGTCTATTTTCCTTGCTTTTATTTCATTTCATTTTATCATTTAAGCTCAATCCAATATGTTGAATTTAGCTTAGAATTAATGCCTGTGAATTCCCAGTTGAATTCTTTGGTGAAGGCATGTTAAAAGCTCTTGGTAATGATACATAATTGATGTAAATGGTTTGTCCAACCATACCACTGACTAAATCTATTTGCATACATTGTTGTTGATGATATTGTAAATGTTTTTTTTTAGCCATTCAGTTTTTCTGCTTTTACTTTCACTTTTTATTTTACACTTTCGAAATCCTGTTCGTTCTTTTTTTAATTTTATCTTTTTAATTCTTAATTTATTTCTATCAAATATTGCTTTTCTTCCTTTTCTGTCATCTTTTCTCTTTTATCTTTTTTCTATAATTTTCGTTTTTCCTTATTTCTTGTCATTCCTTTTCATTCTTCCTTTTATCTTTTTGCTTTTTTCTGTCTTCTTTTCATTCTTCCTTTCATATTTTTTTCTTTCTTCTCTTCTCTATCTCTTTTATCTCTCCTCTTGATTTTTCTTCTTCTTCAGATTTTCTTTCCCTTTTTCTTTCTTTTCATGATTTTTCTTTTTTTTCTCTATTCAACTCTTTCCTTTTTTCAATGATCTTTTTTTTTTTTTGCCTTCTCTTTTCTCCTCTCACTTTTTTCTCCTTTCTTTCTTCTAATCTTTCTCCCTTTAGTTCTTTTTTTCAACTTCTTTTCTCACACAAGGGAATGTGCTGAGGTGTAAAAAGTTGAATTTTAAATAATTAAGGACCCAGAATATCCACTGGACACTAAAATATAGCAGGTTACTAAATGTGACCATTTCAGCAAAGAGAAATCAATAATGTAATCAAGTTATTTATCCAGGGTTGAATTGCTATTCACACAACAAATTGTCAACATTATTGATGAGAGAGCTCTATCCCACCCATCATTACCACTGGACATTACCAATCCCTCTACCATGGAAAAATGGAACTAAAGAATGTCCATTGAAATGTGACAAAATAAAGAATTTCCAATTCATTTTGGGAATTGAATTTTTTCAGACTTTATAAATAAATGAGAAAAGATAATAATTGATAAAAATTTGAATTTACATTTTTCTTTTTTTTAGTGTTTTGTTTATTCACTTTGTTTTTAGATGTTATTCTGGTCAGTAAATTGAATAAATTTTTTCAAGGGGTATAATTTATTCATCATATGCTGTTTAATTTTTTTTTCTTTCCATGTTTAAAAAGTTTTATTTGAAAAACAATATGCTAAGCTTCACTATAATTAAAAACTGGTCTTTAAGATCAAGTGAAGGAGAAAATTGACTGTGAAATTTTTCATGAAATATTAATTTTTATGAAATAAGCCATTATGGGAACTGTATCATCATCAGCAGCAGCCATTTTCCTTTACAATCATGAGAATCTAGGAAATAGGTTTTTCATTTGTACAAAAAACAAATGCAAGGAGTGCTTTTATGCAGCATTTCCTTGTCTGTTTTCTCTGCATTGGGAGGTAACAAAGGGGCTGTTTTGTTTGCAATATTTGAAGTTTAAATGATCATATCCCTTGGTGCTATAAAACTGCCACTAACATAGAAATTTATGTGAATAATTTACATATAAGAATAAATAAATGTTGAATTTTATTTAGAATTGAATTTCTATCTTCTCTCTTTTTAGTTTAGTTACCTTTAACAAATAAATCATCCGTTGATGGAATGATTGATTATTTGAAAGAATAATAAAAATGACCCATATGAATATTATAGGATTTGTAAATTGCAATTCTCTACTCATTACAGACTGCTCTACAAATCTTGGTTGCTACACTCACAATGTTTTGGCTACTCTACTCTGCAGCCTTCTTCAAGTGCTTTTTGTCATACTCAGTAGCTTAGAGGAATTCTGAAGCAAACTTCTAAATTGAATCACAGGAGTAGACTCTTCTCATTCTGCCATTCATGCCTTGGGAGTATCTCACATAAGACACTTTTTGCCTTTTTTGATGAGTACAGTGGCCAAATCATTGTGAGTATAGCAATCAAGATCAGTATAACACTCTACAATATGTAGAGAATAATAACAATGCCTCATCTCAGAAACATAGTAAATCATATCTTTAAGGGATTTAAGATGAATCTGGAAAAAAATGACCATAAAAGATGAGGAAATTTAATTTAAGATATGAATTAATCCACAAAAAATCAGAAATAGGGGAAATACAAACTCTTAATCCTTAGCTCTTAAATATTATATACCGAGGATGACAAAATTCACAACAAATATCCAGCAATATTCAAAATGCACATCAGAGCACAGATGTCTTCCTTTAAATCTGCTATATCAAAAGTATTGCAGTACTTAGTGGTAAGGAAGATATTAGTCTAGGCTCCACTCTCCAAGGACCAATATTAACATTTATATATTTGTGAAATGTGGTAGGAGATGCTTGTGGTCAAAGGGTTATTGTCATAGAAAGTGGATTAAGTTACATGAGTTCAAACCCTGAACAAGGCTGGTTGCATTTCACATATGACTAATACCCTTGGGAAAAGTATAAAACTATTCCTTCTCCAGTTATAGGTAAATAGTAGGTCAGACTGAGCTCTTTAACCTTGGTACAGCAATATTCTAGGACAGGTAACAAGACAGGTTACATGAAAATGGCCCCATAAGTAACAAGACCAGTGAGAAAAAGAATATATTGATATACAGACACTGAATAAACAGAAGAAAACACATGATAGACTAATTTGTAAAAATAAATATATACAATATAGATACCAGTGGTATTAAAAGAAAATATACACAAATATGTCCCATCTAAAACTCTCTCTATATATTGTTCCATGCACAAGCATTATATGGAAGTGGGTACAAAATAAAAAAGGCTTTTTTGATGAGTATATGTAATATAGCCGTGTGGCTTTAACATTTCCTAGTGAGATCAGAGACAGTATCTCCACTAGTCAAGAGATAGAAGATGGGTTTAGCTACAGTCAGGTGACCTATTATAAGATCTGTAATGAACAATCCAATTGCCTGAAGGAGATACAATTATTCGTTATATCTCAACAAAAGAAATTCTGTGAATAGTCACTGTATAAAGCTTTCCAATATCCAACATGATATTCCTGAACCCAAAATATTAGATTTACATACTCCCTCCGGCTATGGCTAAATTGTAGAGCAGATTGGGCTTTTTAGCTACAGTGTGGTCTAGGAGAAAAATTCTGGTTAAAAATATGTTTAAATGCATTTTCTGCTTCTTAATCTTGCAAATTTTGCAATCTCAGGTTATGAGTATCTGATGGGGAATCAAATTTGGGGCTCAAATGTTTTGAAATTTTTGATAAGATAAATAAAAGGTAACAAAGAAATACTTTAGTCTTTAACTATTTGAAGTCTGAAATAGTGTATTTTGATTCTTAAGTTTTCACTAGTCTTTTCTTCATCTGCTTGTTACTTTTCATGACAATTTTCCTGATCTGTTGGCCTTTGACCATTCATGGAAGTTAGAATAAACCTTCCAATGAAATTTGAACTTGCACTCTAAAATTGTTTTCCTTGGACAACTCTGAACCAGTTCAGCCACAGAAGCCAGTGGTTAGACAGGACACAAATATGCAGTCATATTATCATCTACTTTAATTTTCTGTACCATTTTGCTGTGTTACAGACCTTCACCAGATGTTTCATATCAAATTTGGGAGTCGACACAGAATCTCAAACTGAATCCTTAATTTGAACCACAGGGTAGACTGTTGCAATTACGGTCATGATTAACAGAATTGGAACAGTCTACCCCTGTGGTTCAAATACAAGGCTCAGTTTGAGATTCTGTGTCGACTCCCAAGTTTGGAAGGTTGACTGGTCAAAACGTGAGTATAACAATAATGATTTGATCAATAGTCTGAATATTCTAAGTAATAACAAAAAAAATTGTTTTTAGCCTTGTATTTATTCTGTAGATTTAGAAAATAATTGCTGGGAACTTCATCTCACCTACATTTTTCTTATTTTGGATGGCAAGTATCTGGGATAGATGTGAGTTTAAGGTTTTGGTTTCCTTGTTTTTAATAGTATATCAACCTTTATGGATTATTTAATGCCAATACTATCCTTGTAAAAGAAGTGAAGTGGTACTATTTCTCCTTATTGCTGGGGTAACAAAGGAGTTCATACCTTTCTCAATGGTATTAATCCAAAAGTAAATGCAGTAGCTCAACTGGAGTCCAAACTCACTTACTATTATATTAGCCACTACACAACTGGAACTCCCTTTGTTCAAGTTTTAGTTATGTACCTTATGATATTTGATTACATAAAACTCCTACCATTTGAGCCATGAAAAAAATAGTGCATTAAATATTCCTAGAAATTCATTGATGCTTCATGTTTTATCTCATTCTAAAGAAATTTCTTCATGTGTGTTTATTACAAACTTGCTTAAAGGCTGCCATCAGTGATCATTAAACCATGTTGCATCTCATCTATTTATAGAATTATAAACAATAGTGAATATATCACATAAAGAAAAGTATTCTATAATTAGCATTAAATAGTTACCTTGATGGTGCTCACTCTGATCATTAATTTCTCAAACTCATATATTCAAGCAATTATTAAGTTGCTTATTAGAAACTGGTTTATTCTTTCAGAGCATTTAATAAAGACTTACTTTAAGGTTCTATTTTTGCTGTGTTACAGGTCAGTTCTGACCTGGAGGCATCATACCTGTAAGGGTCTAATCTATAGAACATGGGAAATGTCCGTTTTGTTAGATTCTAATATTTGGAGAAAAATTTAAGTTCAGAGCTTTTCCTTCTCCTACACTTGCTTTATATTAGTTACTATTTAATCATAGATAAAAAAGAAGAGTTCATGCCTTTACCAAATGCATTTGTACAAAGTAAAATACAAACAGCTTCATGTCAGATTTAAAGTCAGTTTTTCAAGTCTAATTCCTATAACGATAACTGTTAAACCATATAAACTTTGATTTTTATTTCAGTGTTGCTGAGTTTATCAGTATTAAGAAATAAAATGTGAAGCTCTAAAGTGAATACAAATAAAGACTGAGGATCAATGTTGGTGTATAGTTCTTAATTACTTCTTTATATGATTTTTATTATAAATGATTGGATATATTCATAAAAGAAACGACAAAGGATAAGTATCAGTCCATTTTCATGCCATCCTGTCAGTGAGGTTTTGAACATGATTATTGTATCGTCTGCAGAAGGTTAAGACCCCTCCCTCCACAAAAAAAAGCGTCCTGTGTATGACACTAAACGACAATTGATGGTAAAGCTAGAGTTCTAGAGATCTGCTGAATGTGGCATCACTCCTGCATGGCCATTACTTCCAGGTCCATTCTAACCCAGAATGGTAGGGTCTCATCTATCAGTTAAAATATCTCTTTAGATATTTGTATTTGATCAGACTATGTGGGGGAAAAATGCTTGTAAGAAACAACACAAAAAATGTATGAATAAGCTTCCCTAACCTCTTGACATAAGATAACTCGAGACAGGTTGACATGCCATTAAAATCAATGGATTAATCAAAAACTCATCCTATATACATTTTCTTTTCCTTATTGAACAAATTATTCGTGTATAACACAGTCTTTGAACTAAAAAATTCTGGGGAAAGAAATCCTTGTACATACATTCCTGACAAAAAAATAAGAATTTTGATTCTTTGGCTTAGTGGGTAGAGTGTTCACCAATTGTCTGGGAGACTGCTGTTCAATCCCAGGTCAGGTCATACCAAAGACTTTAAAAATAGTACTTGATACCTCTTTGCTTAAAACTCAGCATTATAAGGTACGTATCAAGGGTTAAGTGGAGCAATCCAGGGAAAGGAGTAGTGCCCTCCCCTACACCTTGGTTTAGTAGCTATTGAAAAGCGAGCCTTCAGGTCGCCCTCGACTACAGTTGCTAACTTTACTTACTTACCTTCTTTCTTAAAGCACACAATTTACACAAACAAACAGAAAACAAACAAATATCTTCTCACAAGAATGTAACAAGCTTGCGGCAAAAATAAGCTCACATTAGGAGAAACAAAATTATAAACAAACATCCATTCCAGTGAATATTTCTCTGTAATGATTTAAAATATATTAGACTATAGATTTAACTTACTTTTGGTCAACCTGTCCTGATTAGGGTAAGGCATGTAGCCAGGAAAAAAAAATTCTATAGTTCTCATGTATAATATGCACCCCTAACTTTTAGCCTGAAAAATCTCAAAAAATAATGTGTCCTATACACAAATAATTGATTTATATTGATTTAATTAAGTTTTATTAAATTTGAAGCTTACAAAATATAACCAACTAAGTAGTAAGTGTTTATCATAGTAAATCCTTATTCTACATAAAAACTCAAAATCTCTATATTTTTTTTCCATTCCTTCAATAACCAATTATGTTTGTGGATTTGGTGTATATTGATTCAGACAAGCATTAATGGAAAAAATATTTATTAGATTCATTGATTATGGATGTTGCTGACATGAAAGAGTTTAGATTCACTTGGAGCTCTGAAAAAGTTTGTTGGGATTGGGAAGAGAAGTTTGGATAGTATAAAACTACATTTTAAAAAGAGAGAAAAAAAATTGTAGGTTTCTTGAATGCCAAAATCTTTTGATGTCAATCTAATTTTATTAGAACTGGAAGTTTTCCAAAGCTTTAAATTATCCAAACATTCAAATTTTGTCTACCACAAATTTTTGGTCATTTATCATAACAGTTTTCTCATCTTGGTACTAAAAACACCTCACCCTCCATACACATGCACAGACACACAGAAAAAGAGATAATATGTGATAGAGAATGTTGTATATTTATTCATAACAAATGAAAGTTACTCTTAAGAACATAGTAATATAAAATCAATATTTGATTTTGAAGCAAGAAAAATTATTTTTGCTGATGTTAATTCACATTATCTTCTAAATAGAGGCAAAATGTCATCCATGATATTTGGTATACACAGAAAATATATAATATTTTATGAAGTATATATTAGAGTGCTTTGAGGTGGAAAAAGATATTTACTTGAGTTCCTCTTCACCAAGATCCAATATTAGGTTTATTCGGTCTGTGATATACTAACATTGAAAACTGTAAAAGGAAAAATGAGATTAGTACATTTATATATTTAGTATAAATACAAGTAGTATTTAAAAAAAGAATGCTCAAGATATATCCCATGGTAGAATTATTGATATATAGTTCCATGAACAAGACATGTGGAAGGGATGCAAAATGAAGAAAAAGTATTCTGGACAAATGTAGGAAATAGAACCATGTGGATTTAACATTCTCTGTCAGGGTCCAAGAAGATGCCTCTATTGTTCAAAAAATAGAGGCAAAGAAGGGGTGTCTGGGACTATCCTGTGACACCCTATGAGGCCCCTAAAAGACATGCCAAATCTCTGATTTATTGTATCCTACATATTGAAAATGCATACTATTATAAAATTTTTAGAAAACAGATAATATTATGGAAATGTAAAAACACATTGTAGAAACTGAAGAAAGCATACAATATTAGAAATGATACTGATTTTAATGGCATATCAACCTGTTTAGGGTTATTTTATGCTTGATGGTTATGGAATTGCATTTATTGTATGTTCATATTTACATTTTTGAGCAGTTATTTCTTTAGAGTTTTACTTTTTTTCATGGTCCTATTGAATAGTTTTTTAAAAAGATTTATTTGCCCTTTAAATGGGACTCTAACTTGAACTAACACTCAGGGTCAAAGTGAACCTGAGAGAAATAGAATGATAGGTTACTCCAAATTCCCCAGAACTGAAGCCTCACCATCAGAAACAGTTTCATGTTAAAATCAGGACACTCTTTTGTGAGGAAGGGATGGTAAGATCCACCCCCCCCTCTTGGATACATTCAGTATATTCTGAGCCCTACTGACAGGGTTTACAATGTTGGAAAAAGCATAAAAGAAACACTGTCGTTGGAGTGTAGAAAACACATAATATTGTAAGTGATGTGAAGAAAAACAATTTTGGAAGTGTAAAAACACATAAAAACTCTTTGAAAAACCAAAATGCTAAAAAATTATATTCTGTTCATCTTTTCAAGAAAATAACTACAGTTTATGTTACTTCTATTTATAGAAATATGCATATAAGTAAAAACTGCATTCATAAAACTACTGATAACACCCCCATCTTTCTCTGTCATACATATATATATATATATATATATGTATATATATATATATATTGAATGCTTGTGTGTGTGTGTGTGAGAGAATCTTCCAAGAAGTTAGAGATTGCTATCAACCTTGGTGTGCATGCTCAATCTGTCTATCGACTTGAGGGCTTAGATCATGATGGATATGTCAGAGGGACTTATCTTCTTGAGTACTTGAGAGAGAAAAAAGGTCTTTGCATAGGAATATTTTGTGGTAGAAAACATTTGCTTCACTTCTTTTCCTGTAATCCATAGACAATATCAAGTGCTACATTAAGATACAGAAAGATATTGTAAACATCCAAGGATAATATGTGAATTTGCCCGGGACAAGATACTTAAAGATTGATTGAAAATAGTTGTGGAGAAAATGGCATATGTTTTTATATGTTCTTCCAAATACATACATTCATGTTATATATATGTATATATACACATGCATATACCTCTGATATTTGAGCTTCATACACATCCAGAAAATGTGATGTGTACCTAATAGACATACACATAGTATCACCCATAAATAAGTACACCCCTGACAATATTTTATGAAGTTTTCTTCTAAACCAAAGATCCAAAAAGTTAATTTTCTTCTGAACACATTTTAATAAGTTTCTCATTTTATTTGAATCTAATGTCCCAAAAAAGAACTGATGTTGTGTAAATCCAATCCAAACTTGAAAATGCTCTTAGATATATCACTTCTATTGATTTTAGTCATTATCAATAAAGAAATAGTGAAGAGTTAAAGTTCAATATTTTAATATTGTTGATCATAGCATAAATAAAATTAAATTTTTTTAACTGACCTGTCTAGCGATATTATTGATATTACAAGAGTTAAAGGTATCTAAATTGTAAGATGTTTCATTGATTAAAATACCTCCAAACATTTCTCTAAGGTACAGACACAATGGTCACTTAAGCCTTTTATTATTAGAATATGAAATAATCTCATCCGAGTCCTCTAAATTAGGCTTACAGTATACATAACTATTTGATCAATCCCTCCACCAGGCAGCATGTGACACAAGGTAATTTTTTAAAAACTAAAGTGAAGCTAGTTTGAATTTAGAATACTCCTTCTCTTAGAATGGTTGCCAAATCAATTTTAAAGACCCAGTCAGCCATAGCTGCTTAAAATATGCTGACTATATTCTTTGTGGAGAAGTAAGACCCCCACCACCACCAAAAAAAAAAAGAAAAAAAAAAGTTCCAGAGTATCTTGTTGTGAGGCTCCAGTGTGGAGTACCCCTTCAGTGGCATTAACCCCCAGTCTACTCAGACCTGGAGTTGTAGTACCTGTTAAGGTTCCATATATGGGTCAAATAGATCAGTTTTCAAACCGTTTGTATTAGAGAGAAATACCTTATATCATAAAAAATGACACAAAAATGTAAAAATAAACTTACAATATATGCCATTCCCTAAGCTTTAGATAACCCCAAATGGATTTATATGCCATTAAAGTCAATTAATCCATACTAAATAGACCTATTTTTTTTCATAACTGAAAGAAGAAAGAATGTATTGATATTATTCCCAAGAGAATTAGTGTGAAGTGAAATAAAAATAGATTTGTCTAGAATTTGAACTCTAGTTTAGTTTGTGATTTCATTTCCTCTGATGATTACCATTGTGCTCAGTGCATTTGCTCATCTTAGATATTGTAAAATAACACTTGGTCCATAATATTTGGCTTATGTGTTCGAGTTATGATGACAAGTGGCAGAATTCCACATTCAACTGAAGAAGACTGAGGAATAAAGTGGCTGAAATGAGGAGGGGGATACTAAAGATAAGGATGACTGCTTCAAAAAAATGAATGACAAAAACTCATTTTGAAATTTCTGGTAAAAATAAATATTTTAACAAGGATTAAATCTGTCAAACCAGGCCATTGGCTTAATGAGTGGAGTGTTCACCAATGGTCCAGTACACCAGAGTTCAATCCCATGACGAGTCATACCAAATATGGTACTTGATGCCACCTTGCTTAACACTCAGCATTATGAGGCATAAATCAAAAGTAAGTGGAGCAATCCAGGGAAAGGAGTAGTGCTCTCCCCTAAACCTCAGTGTAGTAGCTATTGAAAAAGGAGCCTTTGGTCGACTAAATCTATCAATATTTTTTATGGGTTTTATTATAAAGACTGATAATCATTTATCAGGAAATTACAAGTTAACTAAATTGCACATTTATGGACATTTCCTTTTAAATTTAAACTTTTGAAGCGAAATATTTGTCAATTTTTTTTATACTCAAATATAATGAAAACAAAAACTAATTATCATTTTTTAATCAACAACATCTATAGAAGTTTTAATAACTTTTCTTTTTTTTTTATTCCTTTTACTTTATGATATGCAATTTCAATCTGGACAATACCGTGTATTCCTGCTGTTGGGCAAATAAAGTGTAACACTGTTGGTAAATTATATTACTTGATAGGAAACCCGAACCTTTTACACCTGTATCTATCCAGACACCTGGCTTGATTGACGAAAAAATTCCTCTTCTGCCGAGATTTGAGATTAAGGTTTCATGTTTGTTCATGTCACATATGATTTAGCATCAAATTCACACATCTGGAGTAAATTAGTAATTGGTTGGCACAGCTGAATTAGTTGGGATCTTTCCTATTTATTTCTTAATGACTAAAAACCTCAAATTAAATCTTAAGGATTATTGTAATTGGTTCGGATATTTTTACAAAAATTTCATTAGAATTAAGAACCAAAAGCAGAATAAGATCTTCAATCATGG